>RJWJ010003118.1:0-90514 GCA_004363605.1 Indri indri | reverse complement strand
AAAAAAAAAAAAAAAAAAAAAATTTGTAACTCCTACCCATAGTTCTCTGTGTAAGAAATGAGCTGGATTAAGCCTCTTATCTATTATCTATTCCTCTAATTTATCATCCCTAAAGTATAAACCAGTCACCATTCTCCACCCTACAATGTCTTCCTGAGATGCCCTCCTCAATCTCGACAAGAACTAATAATACATTATTAGCGTTTCTAGTACATATCGAAAACAATTTGGGGTCATAATCTCTCTCACATCATTCTTTTCAAAAAAGAAAGTAAGTAAACTATTGGTAAGCAATTTTAGAATGAAGATAGGATTGTCTGATTTCCAGAAAATAATCACTTGTTTGCCCTCGGAGAGAAAAAGTTAATTATCCTTGCCTGAGAAATAGAGGAAATTAACTTTCATGTAAACCACAAACATTGGTGCTTCCCCATCTTGTCTTCTCCTAGTGTAAGATTCTTGACATATCACTCATTTAAAAAAAAAGTTTTGCTAAAGTATCTTACTTTGGGCTTCAGTTTCCCCATACATGAAGAAGCTAGACTAAATCCCTGTGGCCACCTATAACTGTAAAGCCTGTGGTTCTTTGAATACCTGATGGAGTCAGTAACAATCTCCGAGACAGACCCCTAGAAATAGATGTAGCTAACAAGAAAGAATGGGCTGATGTGACTGAATCATCGATCTCATAAATGTCAGGTCATACTAAATGATTTGTGTACTCAATTAAAAGGAACAATTGATAAAAAGATTAGTTTAACCTGCCAAAGTGAATACACAAGAACAAAACAGAAGTCCTTTCTTCTTTCAACACGTGAAAAATTCCTGAAATAAATTAATTTTTTAGACCGGTGTGAACATGTTTTAGAGAGTTTCTTTTCTTTCCTTTAATTCTGGGTCAATGCTTGCCCTCTAGTCTTTTATGTTTGGCACAGGCAAAACAAATAATGAAATACTCAAAGCTAATCCTAAGGGTAGATCATGATTTACAGTGTCTTTTAAAATAGGTGGTGCTGACACGATAATAGTCTTAAGACGAGTTAATTTATTGGTTTAGCTAATTTCTTTTAGATATACTTTTCGATGAGAGTTGTTTGATTCATACTGAATTTCAGGAAGATTGGCAGATTTTTCTACTTTACACCAAAATTAGAGCTTCTAATAAATCAAAATATGGTTTAAAAAACAAAAGAATAAATGCAAACATTATCACATTGTCAGAATTTAAAACACCATTTTGACAGAATAAATCCTCCTTAATAAGGACAGTGGCAGGTCTTGGTTAAACCCTACATCATTAGCCTGAGAACAAGTCTCAGTCATCACGATCGACTCATCTGGGGATCGGGAATTCTTTGGGGCGACAGCCGATGTGCTAAGTGGGCTCTGTCAGGCACACTGTGCAAAATTATGAAGTTTTCTCATTTTCCCCCCACTGTTTACTTCTTCCTGACATTTTTTTTTCCAAGTACTTCATTGGCTGCTCCAGAAGGAAAGGAATCAGGAAAAAAGTGAAATTAGAACTAATGAGTGAACTTGGTTTAAGAACACTGATGAAAGTTTGAAAGAAGAGGATAAAACCAAAAATAATATTTGTATATAATGAAATCACCAACTTTTAGTAATAGAGGAGATTTTAGAGACATTCTACTCCAAATGTTTGTTATAGATAAGGAAATTGAAGCCCAAAGAGGTGACTTACCCAAGCTCCACAGCTAGTTGTAGCAACACTGGGACTGGAACCTAAATTTCCATTCCAACAAACTAGCTTCTACCTATCCTGCTAATGGAACTATTCGCATCTCTCCTTACATAACCAATTCTGTTTTGGGGAAAGAGGGATTCCCCAAGTTTTCAGAATTCAGGACCAGCTCTTTCCATCGCTGGAAAAGAACAGAGAAATCCAAGAAATGCCAAGAAACAACTTCTCCTGCAGAGCCCCACACGATCCAACCTTGGCCTGACCAATCCCACCTTTCCCCACCCTCCCCCTCGCTAAAACTCCACTCCAGCCACGCTGGCCACCTCTCTCGCCTCCAGCGAGCTGCTTCCAAGCTTAGGGCACAGACATCAGCAGACGCTTTATTTGGTCTCTTCTTCCCCCAATCTCTACATGGTTCGCTCCTTATCATCATTCAGGTCTCTATTCAAGTGCACCTACTCAAAGAAGCCCATCCTGGCCAGGCGAGGTGGCTCACTCCTGTAATCCTAGCCCTTTGGGAGGCTGAGATGGGAGGATCGTTTGAGGTCAAGAGTTCGAGACCAGCCTGAGCATCATAATAAGACCCTGTAGTCCTAGCTAACTCAGGAGGTTAAGGCTGGAGAGGATCACTGGAGCCCAGGAGTTTGAGGTTGCAGTGTTGCAGTCAGCTATCATCACGCCACTGCCCTCATGCGTGGGCAACAAAGACCCTATCTCAAAACAAACAAAATAAAAAAATCCTAAGCACCCTAACAGCCAACTCTTCCTGTCACTTGAATACCCAGGTACCCTGTGTTCAAAACCATGTAAGCATTGAAAGGAAGGGCTGAAACTTTGCCTTGTTTAGCATTGTACCTCCGATCCTAGAATAGTGCACACACATTTTCAGAATGATTAAATGAATTAATGTATTAAAGACAAAGGAAAGATAAGCCAGCATATGCAGTGGCTGGGAAATACTTTCACTTACATTTTTATAAAATTGAAAGGAAAAGAAGACAGACAGCCTGTTGGCTTCTATCCAAAGCACATCTCCTGGACACATCTTATAAAAGGTCATTGCCAATAAAACAAAAAAAATCCAACTTTCAGCCTACTCAAGATATGCAAGAATTCAAGTTCAAGTCAGAATATATCTTCAAAGTTCACCTGATTCTGCCAGCAGGAGCCCTGCAGGGCTGAATTTTTGGGCATGTGAATGATAACATTGTTTTATTCGAACATTTTCCAAGATTCCAAATTCAACTCCACGGTCTTTTTTCACTAAAGGGCAAAATACTAACCTGTTTCCAAGCTCTTTAGTAATATTTTGGCACAGATAATCCAGTAAAGAGAACTGTTTGTATAGAACAGAGCTAGTGTTAAGATCAGGGCGCCCTAACCTGCCCTCTTTCTAAGCTCTTAACCTATAGATGACGACCCAGCTATTCACATTTAATTCTTACCAGATGGTTGTTCTATTGCAGCTCAAAGACTTACCTCCAACATGATTAAGTCAACAAGCAACACCGGGAGCAATATTTAAGCCCACATTTAAGAAAAGAGGTTGAGATCATCTAAATGGGAGCAGGAGCAGCTCGCTATCCACTGTATCTATGTTACCTTTGGCACACTCTCAAGGTTAGTGGTGTCAGGACTGCCAGTGTCTGGCACTGTGCCTGACAACATAACAAATGCTTACTAAATAATGATTAAATGACTGAATAAATCTCTAAACCTTGGGAAAGCCCACCTTGCCCACAGCCACTCACGCTGAATGTCGACTCCGTCTACAGGAAGTGTGCTGGGAATTCAAGCTTGGCCTCTACCAATTACTTCCTAGCTCGTGACCTTGGGTAGAATATTTAACCTCTCTCAGCCTCAATTTCCATACCTGTAAAACAGCTAACAGTATCTCCCTTGTGGGGGTGCTGAGAAGACTAAATAAAACACTGGGTTTTGCAATTCTCTGGAAAGCAGCTTACCAGTGTTTGACTTTGACTCTGATCAGTGTGGTGCCATTACCTCCTGCCTACAGGTCCCTGGATTTTGAAACAGGATGACAAATTGATGACAGCTGCATACATGGCCCTCAGACCACTTGGCTTCCTAATGATGACCTAATGGTTTTTCCACAATTTGTCAGCCTTTCCTTCACCTTTGGGATTTGGAGCTCATTAAAGACCAGGCCTGAAAGATACAGCGTGGGCAGCACAAACGTAATCATCTCTCCCGCCTCTGGCTTCCCCTTCCCCCGTTATTCCTGTGCAGGCACTGCTAACCTGGACAGGCTGAGGTCTTGCTCTCCAAACTTCATTGGAATTTTGGGTGCTTACGAATCCAACAAAGAAAGGTCCTAAGAATACCACACTCATTCCACACCTGACCCCAACACCACATCTGCTGAGGAGACCCCAAATTTCTGAACAGAAACTCAATCACCTGTGCTTGCTGGCGTATGCTTTCCAGAGAAATAGGAAATGCTGAAGCAATGAACTGCTTCCAGGGTAGCTGAAGTCACTGGATTGTGAGGTAAAGCTAAAGGATTCTCCCAATCTGTAGCTGAAAAGTGTGGGGACAAATATTTATCTTTAGAGGCCTACCTAAATTGCCCCTTCCAGTGTTAAAGATTTTAACAATTCATTTGACTTTGGAGACCTGCAGCTGAACATCCATTCTCCCGGCATAAACACCAACAGGCAAAACCATCAGACACAAGCTTCCACAGCTGCCAAGGTACTTGCTGTCTTCAACATATTTCATACTCAACTGGGCTCTATTTTGTTTACCAGTCTCCTCCCCTGATCTTGGAAAATTCTCCTTCCAGCCCTCCGCCAAACCACATCCCTATTTCAAACCTCTCCAAATTCTCACCTCCAAAGAGCAGTGCCAGGCTAGTACACCTGGCTCCAATTACTCCACAACGTGCCTCCCCCAGCCCCAGCCCCCAGCCCTCCAACATGCCTGATTACTTAGCACTTGCGTGTTTATTTCAGCCCAGCTGCAGTTGGTTAAGCCTATTTGCTTGGGTTTCTATCACGTGTGCTCAGGGCAGTGAGATGTTTGTGTCTCTGTCCTTTCTGTTTACAGGTGTTGCTCTTTGTCCTTGGACGCACAGCGGGTTGTGAGGGCTGCTTCCTTCCTTGCTCCCACAGTGCTTTGCGCTGGTGCCCAGTCCATGAAGGCTGCTGCCTATCCAAGGGCCTGGTTCTAATTTATGTGGGGAGGGGCCTTTGCTCAGCAAACTGAAATGATTACTTCCTCTAATCTTCTATATTTCAATAAATAAAAGAGAGAGGGAGAAAGATTCTTGTGTGCATTCTGTCCTGATGAAACAGTAGAGCTCTTTGGAAAATCATGAGCTGTGCAAGGCAGTAAGATCTAAGCAGTGAAATTCAGAAGCATTTCCCAAGCATTTAGAGGCCAGACTTGCCCCCAGATCTGTAAATCCTACTTAATCCAGGTTTTAAAAAAAACACATAGGACGACATCGGACACCCATAGTTTACATTTCTGCTATTAGGAGGTTCCTTACCCACTGTATGCTTAGGGTTTCTTATGGATATTTTCTAGTTTAACAATTCCAGAAACACTTCCAACTTTTTTTTTTTTTTTTTGAGACAGTGTCTCACTCTGTCGCCCAGGCTGGAATGCAGTGTCGCAACCACAGCTCATTGCAGCCTCAAACTCACAGGCTCAAGCTATCCTCCCACCTCAGCCATCAGAGTAGCCGGGACTACAGGCACACACCACCACGTCTGGCTAATTTTTTATTTTTTGTAGAGATGGGATCTCACTAAGTTGCCCATGCTGGTCTCAACCTCCTGGCCTCAAGCAATCCTCGTGCCTCAGCCTCCCAAAGTGCTGAGATTACAGGTGTAAGCTACCACGTCCAGCCTGTAACTTTCAATTGGTATTTATTACTAAGTGGAAATTATGCTGTTTTTCATAATATAGACCTGGAATAACTGCACTAAAAATATATCCTGAATTTTCAATGGAACCTCAAAGAACAATAGCAGTGAAAGAAATATTAGAGTTGAATTTTCCCAACCTGTTTATATTGACGAAAAAAATAAATTAAGACCCACATGAGTCTATACACTTGCTCAAGTCTAAACAAAGATCAGGATAGCCATTGGAGGACTAAGTCCTGTATTAAGACTCACAATCCCGTGCTATCTTCTACACCTTGCAATCTTGGCTTAAGAAACATTACTTTAGCCTGAGCATACAAGTATCAATAATTAGATCTTCCAAAAAATAAGAGAAATTTCCAAATACAAAATTTCTAGATTTAACCTATTTGTTAAAGCTCAACTGTTATGCCAATATATTCATTTGTTCATTCAAACATTTATTTAATGAATATTTATTGAGTGCTTACTATGTGCTGGACACTGTTCTAACTGCTGGAGATATCAGTGAACAAAATAAAACATCTATCCTCATGGATATTCTAGTGGAAGAGACAGACAAACATACTGGAAAATAAATGAATATCAGATGATGACATGAATTATTTTTTTTTTAGTAAAACAAGGTCTGGAGACAGTGTGTGGGAGTTTATGGCTATTTCACATGGTCAATGCAGGCCTCTCTGCAGGGGTGAGAGCAGAGCAGGGACTGCTTGAAGGGAGGGAAGGTGCCACATGAATAACCGGGTGAAGGGCTCCAGGCAAAACCAAGAGCCTGTGCGAAGGATGGGAGGCGGGACATCAGGGCCAATGACTGCAGGGAACAATGGTGAGAGTGGTAGGAGAGGCGTGAAAAATCAGTTAGGGCCCTGGCACGGATCGGGGATTTTATTCTAAATGTAATGGGAGACCACTGCATGAAGCTGAGCCGGTGAACCTCGCGACTGGACTGAGGTTTTTAAAGGATCATGCTGGCTGCTATGCAGAGAATAGATCTTATTAGCTACCAATGACAGTAGCTGATGTTCTCTGAGTGATTATATTCCACACACTGTTCTAAGCACCTGTCACATTTTAATTGTTTAATTGTCACAGCAACCTTATGAAGTAGATACAATTATACCCACGTGAGGAAAAAGAGGCACAGAGAAGTTAACTAACTTGCCCTAAGTCGTACAGCTCATAAACAGTGGAGCTGGGCTTCCAACACAGGCCCTCTACTCTGGACCCTGCACTCTTAAGAGAGGTGGGCTTGCGGTCTACTGCATCTCAGGCAGATTCACAATATATTCTTAGGGTAGGACAAACAGGGTTGGATATGACATCTGAGCAAACATAGGAAGTCACAGATAATGCCAAGGATTTTGGTCTCGGCAACCGGGTGGTAGTGTCCTCTACAGAGATGGGGAGGAATTCAGCATGCAAACTGGGCACAGGAGGGATGCACAGAACTCTAAGGTGAGACAGAGTGTATCTGTTTCCTGAGCTGCTGTGAAAAATCACCAAAAACGGGGCGGCATAAAACGGAAGTATATTCTCCCACAGTTCTGGAGGCCAAAAGTCTAAAATCAGTATTGCCGGGCCAAAATCAAAGGTGTCAGCAGAGCCACACTCCTTCCAGAGTCTCTGGGAGAGAATCCGTTCCTGGCCTCTTCGAGCTGCTCGCAGCTGTTAGCATCCCTGGGTTTGTGGCCCCATCCGTCTCATCTCTTCCCCGATGGTCACACCGTTTTCTCCTTTTTTGTCTACGCCATCCAATCTCCCTCTTACAAGGATATATGCACTTGCATTTAGGGGCCACTAGATAACCCAGGATAATCTCCCCATCTCTTGAGTCTTAATTTAATCACATGTACACAGGCTTGTTCTATGTAAGATGACATTCACAGGCTTTGAGGGTTAGGATATGGACATGTCTTTGAGGGCCGCTACTTAGCCTATCACAGCCAGGAAAACCACAAATAAGAATAATAAAATCCACAGATGTGGATAAAGAATTAGCAAAAACTTTTCTCTTTTATATGAGAATTTGATCTTCTGTTAACTGCCTCACTTCTGTAACCCTGGTAATCTGGTAAGACAATATATCAACTATAATAGAAGGCAACTTGCTTACTGGGACTGGAAAAATTAAAAAAATATCTGATAGGAAGTGACATTTGGGGGCTTCCCTGAGAGCAGGGACTCATAAATTGGGCATGTTTACAAGAGTGGGCACTGTAGAAATTATTCCTGTAGAGCTACAGTCCCCAACCCTCGGGCCGCAGCCCGGTACCAGTCCATGGCCGGTTAGGAAACGGGCCACACATCACTGCCTGAGCTCCATGCCACCATGCCCCCACCCCTAGTCTGTGGAAAAACTGTTTTCCATGAAACTGGTCCGTGGTGCCAAAAAGGTTAAGGACCATTGCAAGTATAGAGCATAGTTCCTACAAGGATATGAGGCTTTTAAACTAGGGTATTACATACACATACACACACCCCTCGTGTTCTGGCAGCGAGCCATCAACTGGCGAGCGCTGCTGGCTGTACGAACTGATGTGTAGATGGCACAAGGCACCCAACAAAGAGGGATGTCTTGCTGCTCTGCTGCCAGTTGTCGTTTCTGTCCCATATCCTTTTAGTAGAATGAAGCCACCAACCTATGGCCTGTGAGAGTCTCTTGGTCTGAATGTTTATTTGAACCCAAGAACCCCCCGCCCTGCATGAGTTTGTTGCCACATGTAATACAAACACAGTTTCAGTTACTTACTTCCATTGCTTCCTCCACCAAACCCTTTACCACAGTTACCAGCAGGGAAAGAGGGGGAAGCGTTTGTTTCATCTGTTCACACTCTTGTGGTCTCACTCGCAAGCAGCAAAATGGCTAAAAGGGGCAAAGGCAAACCTGGAAACAGAAATTAGTAAATTCACAAAAACTGGGTTGACTGGTCGCTCAGGGAGGAGGAGTGAGTAGTACCTATAGACAAACACGTCACGCTGCCTGCGCTAGGCCTTCCAGAGGCCTCTCCTGCAGAATTAAATGCAAAATCCCCAACCCACAACTCTGCTGGAAACGTGCAAGTGGGCTCATTACTCAGAGTCAAGATAAAGGATACATCTTTATGAGTACCGTAAGTATGAGTCATAAAAAATAGGAAACACATGTAGGACGTATACCCAGTAATAGCACCAAGCCAGGGAAAGTGTTTAGGAAATGTGTATAAGAACACATGGCAAAACAGGACTAAAAATTGCCCTTGGACATTGCCCCAAAACATATTTAAAAAAAAAATATTCACAGCAAGTCAAGGGTCCATATCACCCTGGTCTCTAATAAACAGAGGTCATTTCCGTATTTGGAAATAGGTTGGGCTTTTTTAAAAAATGCAAATAGGAGGAGAACTGAATGAAGAAAAAGTAACTTGGAGTAGGCTTTGAAAGATTTTATGATTTGGGAAATCTGAATGGCTTCCAACTAAAATACTGGGATTAGATCTTAACAGTATTAAAAATGAACAAGAAAGATTCAGAAAAACACTTGTTCGCAATGGTAACATTGCCATTGCGTTTAGAGTCTCACTATCTTAACAACCAGCGGTGATGAAGGGAAAAAAGAGTGAAACCTTCAAACCTTATGAAAGCAGGAAATAAAAACAAACAGCAACACAGGCACTGACAACGGACCGGCAGCAATAAAAGGCCTGCAGGAAAGCCCCCGCGAGGACGCGGGGCGCGGCAGGAAGAACTCGCAGCCGAGAAGAGGCACAGCCCCCTGGTCACCTGCACCAGACGAAAATCTAGGGGGTGTTCAGAATATAAGGGAGGGTGATCGGGCCCCAAAAGTCCTCTAGGGCCAGATGACTGGGGCAAAATACATCGTGATTGGACTTTAAGCTCTTCAGTTCTCATTGACTTTGAAAGGCTCCAAATTTAAAACTGCACGTGGCAAGCAGAGGAGCCAGCCCGAATGCCCCTATGCTCACACCGAAGCACGCATGTCCCCACGGGCCTTCCGCTCCCCTGGACGTCAGCCTTCTCCTCTACCTCCGGGAACTGCTGCTTCCCAAGGAAAGCAGTGCTTGCGTGCCTATCTACCTGAGGTTGACAGGAGTAGGAGAGGGATGTGGAAAGTATTGTTTTTAAATTCTTTAAGTGTTAAATTTACCTAAGACTCCAAGAAAGTCAATGCTCTTTAGGAACTATTCTGAGGAAGAAATCCCAATGTAATTCCCACCTCACAAAAAATCCAACTCTAGGCTATTAGAAGACCCCAACAGCATGGCCAGAGCTGGGAAGTACGATAGCTCATTTTCTCTCTACCTTTCATCTCTCAACCCTCTTGGCAGTCACTAGACCTCTTTGCTCCCTCCCCCAAGGCACCTGGGTATGTGCTCACATCGCTGGCAGTGAGGCCACACTTACGGGGGGCTCACCTCTTCAGAAGACATCACTGCGGCTTCCATTTACGTCAGCCGACGGGTACTGAGTACCCACTCTGTGGCAAGCCCAGTGCTACGCACAGAGAACCTACAGCCACGTCACCAACTTGCTGCAGCAAATTCAAAAAGAATCAAATGCATGTACGCACGTGTCAACAAACAGAAATTAAGCTTTAATGTGCACGATGTGATTCCTGGACAAGGGTTAGGCGACATCAGTAACAGTGGATCCTGAGGCTGGCTCTGTCCCTGGCTCACGGTTAGAACCAGTAACATCTAATCTGGTCTCCCTTCAAAAGAAGCCAAATCATGCCTGCAATTTGCAGCTCCCCCTCCAGGAGAAGTAAACATGTTAGATTCATCTGAAAGATTCTGTGGTTCAGGTAAAAAGAAAAATGCCATAAATATAAAGCATTATTGTAAGGTGTCCTAGACTAAAACCCTATCTATCTAACACACTGGGCCTTGATATTTTAGTCTTTAAACGAAGCCAAGGAGCTCAGGGAAAAGGATTATTTCACTTAGCCAACAGCTAGCTGAGGTGCCCCGGCGGGCTGGAAAGGAAAGAAAGAGCACACAACTGCAATGAAGCCAAGGCGGCAGGTCTTCCAAACACAGATTCAGATTCCTGTGTCTTTAAGGCCAGACCCTCATAAATGGACTGCTTCTGCTGGACACCACGCTCTAAATAAACAGACTCTTCTGGCCGACACACACTTCCTGTAGGGTTCTGGTGGGTAAGGCTTAAAGGCTGCCAAATCCAATGACCAGCAACTTTTGAGCTGACTTAGAAAACAAGCTACAAAGACTTGAGTCCAGAGTAAACAAAGGAAAAAGCCACATTAAACAGGGAACAAATTACTATACAGGCAGGGATATTTTAAGTGCTCACTGAGCAAGAAGACAAACTCAAAAAAATTAAGTTATAAGATATTTAATAATGCATGGTAGAGTAAAATGCCCTCATTCAATTGGAGGAATCGAAGTTAATTAATTCCAGCAATATTAAGAAATGGCTGGGAGCCACCCCTACATCATGAGGACAGATCATTCTCAATGGCCCAGCTTCAAACCCAGCTCAGGTCAAATGTGCCACCCAAGGGAGCAGCATGGAGTCGAAAACCATTTATAGCCTTTTACCCAGCTGAGGGAAAGGACTAACCAGTTTACTAGCAGATGACTAAAACCCCTAAGAGTAAAGAAGAACGTAACAAAAATTTAGAAATGGGCTAGGGGAAAACTGAAACAGAGATCTGCAGAGTTTAAAGATTAATTAAAGGAGATTTAATTAGGAAAAAATACATCAAAACAGTAATACAAAATGGAGGACACCTGCTTTGCTCTAGTGGTTAAGAGGGACCTGGGGACCAAACACCAAGTCCACTGATAGAATGCAAATCCAATAAATAAAGATGCACTGTGGAAAAAGAGTGCCATTTAAGACGACTTACAGTGATGCTTTAAATAACATGCACAACACCATTCAAGAGCCCAATGTGCATAGTGCAAAAGAGGCCAGGACCTAGTTCCTGCCCGTAAGAAGTCAACTCACCAGCTGGGTGTGCAGGATTAACACATGGGATTCAGCAGCAAATAATATAAGAAAACACATAATTCCATACTCTGGGAGGTGCAGGCTGTGGTGGGGAGAAGAGGAGGATTCAAAGCAATGTTTAGAAAAGAGGGAAATGGACGAGGGTAAAGGAATCAGGAAAAGGTTCGCTGAAGAGTTAAAACATAAGCATGGGCTTCTAACATGGCAAGGATTGAGAGACTTAAAGTCCAGGTGGAATTAAGAATAAAGGAGTAGGGCCACAAGTTCAACAGACAAACCAGGGCAGGCCCAGGAACCTGCGCCCAGGGATTCAGATGCAGGGCGTCACATACCACGCACACTTTCAGAAGCACTGATGGAAGGACCAAGTCCAAATCCTCACGTGTGTGGCCTTTCAGGTCTCATCTTCTACTCCAGGCCCCAGCCCACCCCCACCATCGTCCCCATCCGCTATTCCAGGGATTGGCAAGCTCTTCCAGCAAAGGGCCAAACAGTAAATATTTAAGGCTCTGAGGGCCACATGGGTCTCTGTGACAGTATTTAACTTTGCCGTTGTTGTGATAAAGCAGCCACGGACAATATTTAAACAAACTTTATTTACAAAAGCAGGCATCAGACTGATGAATGGATAAACAAAACATGGTAAAGCCATACAAGGGAATACTATTCAGGAATAAAAAGGAATGAAATAACTTTAACAAGTTACGACACAGAAGAACCTCAAATGCATTACGCTAAGTGAAAGAAGCCAGACACAAAAGACCCACATATTGCATAATTCTGCTTATATGAACGTCCACAATAGATAAACCTAGAAAACAGATTAGTGCTTGCCTTGGGTTAGTGGGTCAGGGGTGTAGGTGGGGCACCTGCAAAGAATGGGAGAGTGACTGTTAATGGGTACAAGGTTTCTTTTCAGAGTGACGAAAATATTCTAAAATTAGATTGCGGCACTGGTTGCACACCTCTATAAATACACTACAAATCATTGACTGGTACATTTTAAAAAGGTAAACTTTACAATATATAAATTGTATCTCAATAAAGCTATACTTTAAAAAAACAGGCAGTGGCCAGGCACATCTATAATCCCAGCACTTTGGGAGGCCAAGGCAGGAGGACTGCTTGAGGTCAGAAGGTCAAGACCAGCCTGAGCAACATAGCTGGACCTTATTGCCACAAAAAAATAACAAAAATTACCAGGCATGGTCACACGTGCCTGTAGTCCCAGAGCCAGGATGATCATTTAAGCCTGGGAGTTTGAGGTCTCAGTGAGCTGTGATCATGCCACTGCCCTCCAGCCTGGGCGACAGTGAGACAGAGCTGGCAAGGAGATGAGATCCCGTCTTAAAAAATAAACACACAAACAAAAAACCGCAGGCAGGAAGCAGAATCTGGTCTGTATACCTGCCACACCAGGCACATGGAGAACTTTCCTCCACACCTGGTTTCAGCTCTTCCCATCCCTTGGTCCAGCAACATCTACTTGACTTTCAAGCTCTTTCTTCTGGGAATCCTTCCCTCACTTCCAGGTAGTATGAACACTCCCTTTTTTGGTTTTCTGCAAAATTTTGTTAATATGTTATTATATATTATTTGTTATGTTTCATTAAATTTATTCGCCCTCAATCCCAACAGGTGCAGAAGACATAAAGATGATTAAGAATCTAGTACAGTGTCTACCTAGCACACAGTAGGTTCTTAATGAAGAATTCACAGAATGGGTCTGTGAATGAAGAAACGAATGAATTATTGAGGTGTTATCTTGAGAAGACTGGTTTTATGAAGTGGTTCCCAAGCTAGACCAAAGAAGCAGAGCCTAAAGCTGAAGGCGCCAGTCCCAGGAGACCGGTTAAGGAGGCTGCAGGGTAAGCGGAGAGGAACAGAGGAATTCAAGGGAAATTGCAGAGGAAGTCAATAAAACATGGTGATTGGCCAAATACAGGGTTTAAAGGGGAAGCGTAAATCCAAGATGGCCCAAAAGGTCCAAGACAGATGGTATCGGTGACATTGATGGGACAGGGAAGCTGGACTCAAAAACCAGCACCAGGGTCAAGAGAACTGGCTCGGGAAGATTCTTAAATTCAGTTTTAGAGTTAATAAAAATTATTACTGGCTAGCATGTGATTGTCTACTGTGCACCAGGCATACAGGTCAGCCCTAAGTGCCACAGAGACATCTCTCGGTCCTCCGTGAACCCTCTAAAGAAGTGCTATTCCCACCTCCATTTCACAGACGAGGAAATGAAGCTTACAGAATTAAGTAACGCATCCTGGGTCACACACCTGGGGACTGACAGAGCTGAGATTAACCCTGTACCTGACACCAGAGAGAACTACAGCCACAGCCACTCCTCCAGGCCACCACATCTCAGGCACCCAGCAGCTCGAGATGGGACCCAAGAGGCGGGGCACTTCAATACACATGACTGGAGCGCCTCTCGAGAAGCCTGGAAAGAGTTTTGGGAGTCGCTGGCAAGGAGACGAGAACCAAAACCCTAAAAACAGACAAGCCACCTCAGGGAGAGTAACAGAGGACAAGAGAGGGCGAGGACTGCGCCTTAGTCAAGAACCCCCCGAGAAGGAAGAAAGAGCACCTGGGAAAGGACCAGAAAAACAGGTGGAAAGGTAGAAGGAGAACCAGGAAACCAAGAGAGATGCCAGAGGGGGGTCCTTGACAACACCGAAGACAGCCAAAGCTGGAGAACGAGTGCGGAAATGCGACGTGGGGAAAGAGCTCTACGGTAGGCGCTGGCGTCCCTGGGTGCCAGTCCAGCCTGGCACCAAATCCTTGGTTGACAGCAAACACATCACCACTGTGCTATCTGGCCTGGTCACCTCTGAAAGTGGTTAGGACCAGGTGGAGTCTGGGGCAACTCTGGTCCCAACAGCCCATGAGTGAGTCACAGGGCCATCTTTAGTGACTCCCCAGAGATGAGCTCAGGCCACAGAGTGGGAAGAAGGGAAAGAAGGACTCGTAGACATTCACTCATTCAAGCGGAGTAGGAAAGGAAAAGAGAAATAAGATGATCTGAGAGGTGATCAGAGCGGCCAAGTCATACTCGGCCTCTTCATCATGGAAGAAAGAAAAGCAAAATAAGTAGGGCCGGGAAGAGTGGCTCATGCCTATAATCCTAGCACTTTGGGAGGCCAACACAGGAAGATCGCTTGAGGCCAGGAGTTCAAGACCAGCCTGAGCAAGAATGAAACTCCATCACCACAAAAAATAAAAAATTATCCAGGCATGGTGGTGCGTGCCTACAGTCCCAGCTGCTCAGGAGGCTGAGGTAGGAGAATAACTCGAGCCCAGGAGTTGGAGGCTGCAGTGAGCTATGGTGACACCACTGTACATTAGCCCAGGTGACAGAGCAAGACCCTGTCTCGAAAAAAAAAAAAAATGTGAAATAATTAAACATGTATCTAATTTATACAGGAATATTTGGAAAACACAGTGGGGGAATGATTGAAGGTAACACAAGTACTTCTGCAGAATGTGGTACTTACATCAGAGACATCAGCAGTAAATTTCCTTTTATTCTCAAGCAAAATGTCAAGATAGCAGATAAGCTATGGAAACAAGGTACGAATTGGATAGTTAGATAATCTGCACGCACACGAACTGGACAGTTGCCCAGTTGGCACATCTGGGGCTCAGATTTGTAGGCCTGCTCCTTTCTTGGTTTACTGCTTTTTTTAATACTTTCTGAAAACTTCTAAGAACAAAAAGTCACATTTTCAATTGTGGAGGGTACTCTTGTAGAAACATTTTCTAACAGCATTTTCAGGAAATTATATAATTTTTTCTTAAAAGTTAAGAGCAGTTACCATAGCAACAACAGTACAGGTCAGAGTTCTAACCCTAACCTCCATAAAGACAAAAGCCCCATTGGAAAATGCTGCTGCTGGACAAATTTTAAAAGGGGTCAGGGCAATCTCCTCCATCCTGGGGGAGAAGCAACAGGAAAAGTTTTTTCAATCTGCCCAGCCAGCATAGAACATAACCCGGTTTTGCCTCTTGCTAAAATGGCAGGATACAACTAGCCTCAATGCCTCTGGTAGGGAAGAGGGCGGTGCTTTTCTAGGGCAATTTTACATCATCTGGACATTACTGTGGTAAGTGACAGGGTTTAAGTGGTGTGGCCAGCCAGAGTCTTGGGAGGAATGTTGTAACTTCTTAGCTTGTATCCTGGTTTGTTTGCTAAATCCTGGTGTTTACTATTATCTCTCTGATTTCTGCTTTCACTTTTCCTGAAACTCCAAGACTGCGTTTTTGGAGAGTTCTTACTTGAGAGTTAGCTGAAGTTTCAGATTGAACATCTTGTCCCACAGTGTTAGAAATCATCTAACCCTGGCTGGCCCTGCCCCGAGCCAGGACAGCCGGTGGGCGTGGGGCCTTGCTGCCCCTGCCCCGGCTCCTCTATCCAGGCCTGCACTGGCAGCTTCATGCTGCCCCACAGGGTATCACCATTTAAACAGCACTGAGGGTCTTTAAATGAAGAGACAATTCTTTTTAAATGATGTGAGTGTCCTATTCATTTAGGCCCTCCAATCTCACATGAGAGATAGATTCGATTGTCTTCAAAGGTAATGAAATAATTTCTACAGCAACACTCGAATGGAGAGAGAGGGAGGAAAGGAGAGAATGGAGGACGATGGAGAGAAGAGGGGAGAGAAAGAGAAAGAAGGAGGGAAGGAGGGAGAGAGAGAAATGCACGTCACAAGTTCTCATCAACAACGGACCACATATATAATGGTGGTTCAATAAGATTATAATACTATATTTTTACTGCACCTTTTCTATGTTTAGATATGTTTTACCTACAGTATTCAGTACAGTAACATGCTATGCAGGTTTGTAATCTAGGAGCCACAGGCTGTCCCATCCAGCCTAGGTGTGCAGCAGGCTACCCCACCTAGGTTTGTGTAGATACACGCTATGACATTCATGCAAAATCACCTATGACACATTTCTAAGAATGTATCCCTGTTGTTAAGTGACGCATGACTGAATACCTGTTGTAGGTCTGGGACAAAATGGCCAATTCCAAGGTAATCTTACCCGTCAGGCTGAGGTGATTTCCAGAAAAAATTCCTTTTAAACAAATACTAGGCATTGTTAATATGTGGAAGATATTTGTCTAGAAACCAAATTTCACCAATACACAGTGTCTGTGTGTGAGTTTACTTTGACACTTGCTTAGTACATACTACATATAAAACATCTCAAACATAAATAGCCCTGGGTTTATTTATCTTTTTTTCCTGCACATGCACAAGACTAGCATTGGGAGGTCATTCATAAATAAGAGCAGGGGAAAAAATGCCCCAGAAGGAATGTAGCTAGTTTGCTGGTATTTATTTGGTGGTTTTGCTCTCATATATGTAACTCTCCAAAAAGCCAGACCTGAACTTCTGTATCAGTTCTTTTAGCGGTGATGGGTAAAAGGAAGACACACACCCAGTCCTCCCCACCCCCATCACTGTTGTGTCTATATTTTGATAATTGGGGGGGGGGGGCAGTTATCCATCTATTAATATTGCAGAAACAGGGAAAGACTACATATAGATAGATAGGTAGGTACTTACATAGAGATCTACAAAACGGTTATTCCTTGAACCACTGAATTTCTCAAAGTAAACAAAAAGATGTCAAATCAGAATACTGAAGCTCTTGCATTTCATTCTTAGCAAGAAGAGTCAATGTGTTAGTTTTCTCTAATCACGCAGTTAAATCAAGTTTGGATATAAGAAGTAGTGAATTATAAGCAGAGGACAGGTGAGCTACTTTTGTGAAGGCAGCTGAAAGCCTTGGGCCTGGGGGGTTGACTAACTATGAAAACAGACAAGAACACAAAAGGCCTCTTGGCGGTGGCATTTAGCATGGGGATTAGCACAGCCACATAGAGTGCAATGGCTCCTGAGCTCAGCCCTGCATTTTATAATTACTGACATTTGGTGTGATAATCCTAAACCATGAAAGGAAAAGAGAGACACTACCACACACAGACCAACCTTAATACTGCCGCAAAGCTGCAAGGAAGGGAATAAAAAACGGACTCCCAAGGACTGGAAAGCGCTATCACAAGCCTACGCACAAAACCAAAACCCTCACCAAGAAACCTGCTGGCTCATCTAACAAGTTTTGTAGCCCAGAACAAAGTAAAAGCTAAAAGGAAAAGGGAGGCTGTCTGGAAGTGTGGAAAAAGCTTGCAGTGTAGAATCCAACAGACACAGCTCAGAGGCTGGCTCCACAACTCGCCATCTGGTTGTATAACCTCCCCAAGCCCCAGCGCCCTTTTCTGTAAAAACAATGACCACGAAGCCTCCCTCTGAGGCTGATGACTGGGAATGACAGAGCCAATGCCAGTGCCTGGCAGGTGGCTGGCCCCCAGGAGAAAGCCATCTCCACCCCTACAGTTGCTGTTATTGTTATTTGGGAAATATGGGAGCTGTTAAGAGGCAAGCAGAACAGTGAGCAGTTTACATGTTTCCTTCCTTTTCTTTTTCCCAATTGTGGTCTCTCTTGCCCTCAGAAAGAACCAAGAGAGGGACAATGTTATGCCACAGTCCTCAGAGAAGGTACAAAGTAAAAGTGGTGTGGAGCCCCATGTGTGAGTAACCACACGTCCCAGCTGGCTGTGCCTGCCAAAAAGCGTGAAGTTGGATTTCAAATGCAATCCTACCAACCATATTAACCCACGCAGCTCACAAACTACACTCTTCTTTTTACTTTGGTCCTCGTTTTCTATTTCTGCTTACATTGTTGGTATGTCTGTTGCTGGAAACCCATCCCAAATACTCTGTCGGAATGAGGCGAAGAAGCAAATATCTAAACGTATGGAGGGTTAAGAGCTCTCTGATGGGTGAGGTTATTAAACCTGGCCCCTCTCCCATGCTAATGGAGCCTCCCAAACCTCACTCCACCCCTAGGCCAGGCACCGGCACGCCCAGAACAGTCGCTGCTTTACTGTCAAAACAAACACATAAATTCGAATGCCCATATCTTTCATATACATATGTAACAACTAACTAGGGACTTATCCTCAGCAGCTTTTCATAATAAGCAAGCAATTAGGCAAGTCGGAAACAGAAAGGATACACCACCACATAAAAGCAGGTCACAAGTAAAAATGAGATGAGAGGAAACAAATTTGTTGCCGTTCCAGCAACTAATGCAAGTATGTTACTGTAAACACTCGGCTGTGGTGCTGTAACTCTCCTCCGGAATCAGGAAACACCCTGAGGGATCAAACTCTGGAACTGACGGGAGGGGACGGGTGCATTTTACTTCACAGTCAAAGGTCACTAAGAGCTGCTTCCACAGCGATGAGAACAATGACACCAGTCCCCGTTTATTCTGAAATAAATCTGATCTCTAGGGGCTGTTTACCATCTTCTGCTCTCCTGTGGCCAGAGAGTCTTTTTCCAGTTTCCTGTTCGCTTCTAAGTCTGTTGTTTCCAAAACCAAGGATTACAAATGAGAGGTGTGTACTCAGATAAAACCACAAGGACAGGTCTCCTCTGACCTGATGAGAAGCCAGCAGGAGGGCCGACGGCAAAACAGCGCTTGGTAACGGAGGCCTTTTTTCACACTGCTGTATCAAGGGTGTTTCTGATACAAACTCTGCCCTGGCCTATAAAATTGTTTATCCCACTTAAGCTTAACTGTTTTGCCACATCTTGTCAGCCTGCTGTGGTTATTACTTCCAGGTGTAGGCTGTCACCTCCTCCACACAGGAAAATAAGCCACCTCTTCTCAGCTGAAGAAGCTTAAGGCCCCTGGGAAGTAGAAATTGAAGAAAATTTTAGAGAAGGGATGTTTTCTAATAGATCTTGATGCTGATCCTGCACCAGTAAGGGGTCGATTTAGTGATTCCCTCACATTTAAGCATGACACTGTGAAAACAACCGCGGTGGCCCCATCACAGTCACAGTCGATTATGGCTCGGAGCCAGCACGGTCATTCTTTTGCTCATGTGTAACAGCCCTTATCATTTCATTTTCTTAAATACTAATATTTACCTTCAATGTTTGGTAGAGACTGAACACAGGTTGCCTCTGGCCCTCCTGCTATTACCTCCAAACAGATTGGCTGTTATTCTTAACATAGACCATATCATGGTGTATCTATAAAAATCAAGCCATCCATTGAGAGAAACAACAAGTGTTGGCTGAATTTAAGTTGGAGGACGCTGCAATCTTGGTTTAAAAAGGTGAACTGAACCAAGGTAAACTTTACAGGCTAATTAGAATGTCAGCAGGTTGAATGATTTTTTTTAAAAAATAGCGTTATGGAGATACAATTCACATACCATGAAATTAACCCATTTAAATTACAACAATTTTTAGTATTTTCGCAGGGTTGTGCAACCATCACCACAATTCAATTTTTGTCATTCCCCCCAACCCCCAAAAACCCACGTACCCATTAGCAGTCAACCTCCATTTCCTTCTTTCACCCTCTGGCCCTAAGCAACCACTAAATCTACTTTCTGTCTCCATAAATTTGTGTATTCTGGACATTTCATGTGGATGGAATCATACAATACATGGTCTTTGTGCCTGTCTTCTTTCACTTAGCATCCACGGGTCATCCACACTGTGGCACATACCGAGTAACAGTCCACTGTATGGATATACCACATTTTATTTATCCCTTCATCAGAAGACGAATATTTACTTCTACTTTTTGACTATTATGAAAAACCCTGCCATGAACGTTCAGTTTTTGTGTGGACATATGCTTCTGTTTGCCTTCGGTATATACCTAGAAGTGGAATTGCTGTGTCATGTGGTTCAAGTGGTTTTTAAAAACGGTTTGCACAGCTTCAGTAATGTATCTGCACAGACATCTCTGAAGAGAGTGAGCGATATTTAATACTTCTTCTCCCACATCTTAACATCCATAAACAAACTCTCTTTAATCCTCTCATTATCCTTGCCCTCGTGGTCCGACGTCTCCCTCTACACTCACTCTGTATATGTAAAATACCCCTAGGTCTGCTGTGTGACACCGACCCAGAGCCAGATGGAATTTCCAAAGATCAGATATCCTGACATCTTTTCTTCAAACAGGGTTGAACTACAACCACCCAATTCTTAAAGGTCCCCAAAGAAGGAAATAGTACAATTTCCTTCAGTTGTCTATTCTCAGAAATGTCTTCAAATCACTAGCCCAAGATGACACATATATTATACAAATATTAGAGAAGAATAATCTTCAGGTTTTTAAAGTTTGAAACTATCCTCTGAAGGCCCTCTTTCTTTCCTTCCACACTACACATGCTATATCCCTGATGCCGGCTAATTTTATGTGTCCTCAGTACTGCCGTGTCCTAAAATGAGTTCCATTTTGAACTAACATAGTGAATACAAATGTGGGGAGTTCTGCTGTCACTCCTTGAGCTATTTTTCTTCTGCTTCAGTAGTCTTATTTGAATCTATTTTCAGAGTCAACAACAGTACCGCACAATTTAACATCAAGAATTTTCTGCTGTTGCTGCTTCTGTAATAGCTTGGACTTTCTTTTCCTTCTCAGTTCCTCTGAGAGAAGCATATATAAAATGAGTAATTATTGCTGCTAGAGAATTGCTGGAGTCAGCAACGCTTCATAGGAACTGCATTTCCTCCTTTCCTCCTCTCCCTCCCACCACAAACTCTCCCCATAAGTTAAGAATTAAAGACGCATTACTGGGATAAAGAAATCTGACCTGAAATATGAGTTGCAGCAACAATGGCAAGCAACCAAGAGTATTAACAATAATTTCCAATGTAGCTGGAAAGGTTAGATGATCCGTCTTTGAAATGAGCCAACTCTGCACACTTTCACAAGATTAAAATCAGTTTGCTTTTCCTTCTGCATGCCTCGTGCCTTTCCTAGTCCTACTGCCCCAGAAAGATGAGGTGGTTGAGGCACACAAAGAAGCGATTCTGTAAATTAACTTTCTTGACCAGAAGAAAGCTCAAAGATAAATTCCATTCTGCATTAGTTTTTCTATACTTCACTGTGGTCAGGCTTTATTGTGGTTTCTCTCTCCCTGGAGAGACAATACCTGAGTGATAACATTTCTGACACACGGAAGCTTAAAAACAGAAAGAATGGTAACTATGTGTTATCTTGTGGGGAAATCTACTCTCTTAAATGATGACCGTTCACTGGCAATCTAGGCCGTTTCTCTCTGCAGGTGATGACATTCAGCAAATGAGTTCTCTCTGCACCTGCAGGTAGTGTCTGAGTGCTTCAAATGGTGCTGAGCACAGAGCACTTAGGAACTGTGAGCTTGTGTCATCATCATCATCCCCATCACCATCAAGACCACCATCCTCTTCGAGAAGCTGCCTGGATGGTGACAAGGCGCTGCCCTTAGGGCTTTTCAGGCAAGTTCAAAGCACTGCCCTCCTTATCCTGGAGGGTTCCCTTTCCCCTGACTCCTCCTGCAGGAGCAATAAGACAAAGCTAAGAAGAAAGAGGGGCAGGAGGAAATGGGAAAGACGTGTCGCAATTACAGAGGAATGGCACCTTATTTTGTTTTCTCACAGTCATGCTGAAAAGGTGAAATTCTTATCAACATTCTTCCCAATCTGGAGGGCCAGAAAAGGGGAGAGCCAAGCAATCTCTGGAGACAGAAGCCCTGACGCTGCTCAGAGACCAGTCCGTTATTTTCAGTCCCACTCTCTTGTATTCATACATGAGCATCCTTGTGAAACCCCAGAAAATCATCTCTGCTCAGAAAATCATCTTTGCAGACTCAGAGGAGCAGTGAGTTGCAAGCCACCACCTGCACCTACCTCTCTGTGTGGCTGGCCGGGCCCCTGGTCGGCAGTGCGGAGGTTCAGGACATGAACCTCCTGCGGCAGCCCAGTCGTGCCTCTGCTGGCGCAGCCAGACAGGACGGTGAAGCTCTCCATCAGGGCCTGGACGGGATGGGAGGCATTGACAGGTGACAGTTCACACCGGGCGCCGGGCTCTGGACCTGCAGAGGGAATTGCAAACATGAACCACTCAGAAACGGTGATTAATTCTGCCTCAAAGGGGGCATTCTGAATGATCAAGCCGCTGCCAAGCTATCAGAGATGCCTTTCCAGGTAAGCTGTTTCCAGAATTACATGCCAAAAAAGTTACACTATTCTAAAAATCCCAATCTCCTAAATTTCTTTTGGATGATTTTGATACGTATTTGATTTTTTTACTTCCCTTTTGGACTCACAAGTCATGAACGTATGCCTCTGGATAGAGGACACCTTCTGTCTGATGTTTGTGTTTAATTCCTCCTTCCTCTCTTGGGAGAAAATCAGATAAATGGAATAAATTGCTTAAAGTCCCAATAATACTACGCGTAAATATTAAATACCTAAAATTGCAACCCTCACAAGATGCAGTTCCTACCTTTTAAGAGCTTCCCTTTATTAAGGAAAGCAAAATAAACTTAAGAACAATACAAAGCAGGACGTATGAACAGAGGCAATCAGGGCCAGAGTTGTACAGCAAAGTTTGAGCCAGAGGTCAGAAAAATCCTCCGAAGAGGTAGGATATGAGCAGAACCTCAAATAAAAAAGTAGAACCTGGTCATATTTGGTTCCTGCTTCCTCGCTCCCTCTCTAATCAACCAAGGCTTAAATTCTAAATCCAGCCATTCCTCTCCATCTCTGCTTCCTTACTGTCCCTAGACAATTATAAATCTTCCTGAAAGGAGTTTCAGGTCTCTAGCTCGCCAAGCCACCTTCCATACCGGACAAGCCTGATCTAACCCAGTGGTGCTTAAGTGTATGGTTGTTCCAAAGGCAAATACCTGCCCCTCCCACCTCTGCAGGCATTTCCTGTCCCTTGAGAACTGCTGGCCTACTTAATATGGCACACAGGCCTTTCTTAATCTAGCCCCTTCCTATCTCTCCACCCTCCCCACTCCAGCAACACTAACTTGCTTACAGGTCTCCAGACATACCATAACGTTTCTCAACTTCATGTCTTTATTCAAGCCTATTGCCTTTACCCAAATTTCTCTTCCACTCTAAACATCCCGAGCTGCAGGAGGCACTCTCTCTCTGTCCTCCCATAATTTCTCTGCCTGTTTCCACTGCTGCATTTACAACACGATATCCACCACTATACACATCTGTCTTTGTCAGGCAAATGTGATCTCTCTGAGGGCCGTGGGTCACTCATCTCTGTATCCTCAGCACCCAGCTACAGTGCCTGGCATATATGAGATGCTCAAAAAACATATGTTAAATGAAAAAGTAAATCATTGCACTTAAAAAAAAATTGCCTCCTCTCTGATTGGTGAGCAGGGCATCCTTCCTGGGACTTGGATTTGACTGTAAGGAAGAGAGGAAATAGGTTGCTACAGGGATGTGAGGTACCGCCCCTCTATATTTCAGCCTCATTTCACACTGGCTGGGTTGCTGGAGAGAGATATCCAGGCGAGCAGAGGAACCAGATCCTTACTCCTCACACATTTCTGTGAGCTTGGTGCTATTGTCCCCATTCGATAACTCAGGAGACTGGGCTAAACACACAGCATCCACTAAGTTACAACCTTCGAGACAGAACCCAGATAAAAGGCCTGAATGTACTCTAATTAGTCCTTCCTGACTTCTAAATAAGAAAGGTACTCTCCAGGGTTGCAGCCCAGATCTATACGCAAACGTAGTTAAGAACCAGCCAGTCCTGCACCTCACTGCTACAAAAAGCAGACACCTTCGCCCTGCCTGGTGGGCCAAGTCTATTTCAGGACTCACAGAAATTATCTAGGCTGATAACAGCTATCTGGTCTGTAATGAAGTATGTGCCTTCTCAAATAATCACTGCCACTCTCTGGACTGTATTGCTGGACTGTGCCCAGCTGCTTTCTGAGAAAGCATGAGGTGGTGAAAGAAGATGTCCCGGCAGCAGCAACAAGAGGTCCTGAACACACGTTCCCTGGAGCCCCAGCGGGCGCAGGGCGACAATGTGGGCAGGTGCTCCCCTGCCGCCCTCCTTCTGCCCTCCCAGCCGCGGTGGTTTGTCTGGTGCGTTTCACACCCCAGAGCTCCAAGAAAGTCTCTTACTGCTACTCAACTCTGGGGACACACACTGAGAAACCCTTCTGAATGCATTGGTGTCAGAGCCTTCTGCCATGAATTTGCAATTATCACAAACTAAGCACAAATAAAATGCTTTTCGGTTCTACTTTGGTATGTGTGCAAAGCTCTGACTGGGCTGCAGTTCGACCCAAAACACATCTGCAAAAAGACCTGCAATCGGCTTGATTTGCTCTCCGCCTCACGATGCCATCGCCCTTCGGGATCTTCCTGAAATCACCACGCTGCTCATCCCCACACTGGAGCAGGAGCAAAAACTCAACGGAAACAAATCAGAGGGTAAGGTACTCCCCATGGAGGGAGGGAACCAGGGCAGGGAAGCCCTCGGTGCTCAAGATGAGCACTCCTTGCCTTAGCGTCTGTGTTCTCTGTCCTGCCAGAGTCCAGGACAGGGCAGACCCCCTCTTTAAGGGCTGTAGCTCCCACCATGGGTTATACCAGTCAGTCCAAGCAGGGGTGGGGAACCTGCAGCCTTGGGGTCACCCGTGACCTTCTGGATCCTCGAGCGTGGCCTTTTGACTGAATCTAATTTTTACAGAACAAATCCTTTTAATAAAGGGATTTGTTCTGTGAAATTTGGATTCAGTTGAGGGGCCACACCTGGCGATCTGGAGGGCGCCCTGTGGCCTCGAGGCTGCAGGTTCCCCACCTGGCCTGCCTCTGGGCCCTCTTCATAGTTAGGATCCTCAAGTGCAGGGTCAGTATTCACAACCTGGGCTACTGTGCCCACACTTTCTGTGAGAATCAAAAAGCAGACACAGATTTAGGGGTAAGACTTACGGTTTTGTAACCTACTTTGAAATGCATCCAAAAAAATAAGATGGATTGATGGAGAGACATTTGATAAAGCAACTATTGCAAAATGTTAATTGTAAAATCTAGATGTTCACTGTACAATGGTTTCAACATCTCTGTATGTTGAAATTTTTTATTTAAAAAAATGTTGTGGGAGAAGGGCAGTGCGTTTAGAAAACTGGGGTCAGAAATGCCTTAAGAAACCTTCCTCAAGAAATGTACCACACTCACACTGCCAATGAGAGCAAATTGGTGTAACTTTTCAATGGTATCAAAAGACAAAAAAGAAGAAAAGTATATATCCTTTGACCTGGCAACTTCCCTCTAGTAATTCATCTTGAAGACATAACTGGATAAGTGTGTAAAGAGTGCAGTACAAGTGAAAAAGATTAAAACTTAGAGAATAAAAAGAATTTCATGTGCAAATGGCCAGCTAAGGATACAGTAACTACACATGTGATGTAGATTAGGTGTCTCCTAAGAGAACAGATGCTGTGTAGGACTGAGGGGAGAGCGGTTTCCCTTGGAGAAAAAGAAATACCCTTTTACCAATGTAAGAAAGGGGCAATGTAATTTTATGAAATTTTCCTTTATGTATCTTTGACAGACACTATTCTGCTGCCAGCTGCTCCACCTACACCTGCCGGGTAAAATGCCCCGCAGGCCTTCCTGGAGTGCTCTATCCTTTCTCCACAAATTTTCTCAAGCACTTCCATGGGTTCAACTCCCATCTCTTTGCAGAAACTCACAAATTTACAGGTCCATCTCAGACTACTTTTTCTAAGCACCAGGCCCAAATATTCAAGAGCTTCTTCAACGTCTCCATTTGTTTGTCTCATGAACACCCAACCTCAACAGGCAGAGCTGAGGCTCTTCATGCCTCAAACCTGTCGTTCCTACTTCATTCCCTCCCCTCCGTAAACGGCACCCGCCTCCACCTACATACACCTGGCAGAAATGTGGAAGCTGTCCCAGCATCACCCCTTCCCTCCCCTTATCTGATGGATTCTCTCTCCACTTCCACTGGAACCCTCACCTCTCTTACCCTGACTACTGCAAAAAACCCCTGATGCTGAGCTCCACCAAAATGTCTTCTACACAGCAGCCAAACTGATCTTTTAAAAAACACAAATCTGATCAAGCTTCTCTTTGCTTAAAAAGACGTACTGGTCTCCCCACTGCTCTACAGATGAAGCCCAAAAAACTCACCATGACTTAAAAGGCCCGTTAAGATCTGGCCCGGCTTCCTACTGTGGACCCATCTCCCGTTACCTCGGCACTTTCTCACTGTTTTTTTAGCCATTTAAATGAGGCACAGACCTGCTAGTTGTCTCCCTATATCAATTGTTCTCCTTCTCTCTCCAAATGTTAGCCAGGCACACAGCCACTCAGGATGAAAGCTACATTGCCCAATCCCACTTGCAGCTAAGTATGGTCATGTGACCAAATTCTGGCTAATGTGATATGTACGATTTCCAGGGAGTTTTCTTATGAAGGGAAGGAGATGTGTTCTGCCATTTCCTTCTTCCTGGTAGCTGGAATATAGATGTGATGGGTAGTGCTAGAGCAGCTATTTTGGGCCATAAGCAGCAACATACTGAGGAGGGCAAAACAGTAACAAGTTGCCTGAGTACCTGATGAACATGGAGCCACTGGATTAGCTCTGAACTGCTTTTTTTTAATAGGAAACACATGTAAATTTTTTTCTTATTCAAGCCAATGTTCTTTTGGGTTTTCTGACACCTGCAGAATAACCTACCCTAATTAATATACTTGTCTTCTTTTACTCCATCAAAAGTGCCAACCTTCTTCCCACAAGAGCCTCCATATAACAGCTTCCTTCAGGAACAGTTGCCCTACCGTTCTGGTCCTTGCCTCGCCTTGGCAAGACGGACTCCTACTCACTTTTCTGATCTCTCAAGGAACTTCCCTTACCTCTCTCCGTTAGGCATATGTTTTTTCCTACTTTCATAGTACTATTTCTCTTCACAGAACTCCCTATGATTAGATGTATATAATTATTTTTGCAATTATGATTTTAACGTCTGCATGCTCCCAAAGACTGCAAACACTGAAAAAGAACAGAACCCAACCATTCCATTTTTTGTTGTACGCCTTACCTCAGCACAGTACCTGGCACACAGTAGGTACTCAATAAGTACTGAGAAGAGGGGGAAAAAACCTGAGGTGGGCCATGCTCGATGGATTTCTTAATGGTAAGAGACACCTATCCTAGAGTTCTTCCTTTCACACTTTAGCTAAGAGTCAGAGCTTCAATCTGCACAAAGGGGGGAAAATCAACCATGAAATGAAGGAGGTGGCATTTCTGGTTGCTAAGATTCAAGTCCCAGTTGGGGCTTCCCCACCTTCAACTGTCACACAAGGCAGGAAACCCAAACTTGTTCTTGTCCCCCCTTCCCAATCACCCTTCTGGCAAGGCCCTTCTCTCCGGGTGGCACACCACCCCCCAACCTCGTTCTGCTGGGCCAGGCCTAAGCCCTCCTGCCCCTCTCCCTCAGCCACAACCTGCCCTCGAACTGGTCTCCCATCCTTCCTTCTTGGTCTCATAGTGGTTCCTTCTGCAATCTGCCCACACAATGCCAGACCCAGCTCCATTCAGAAAAGCTTCCACCTGGGGATAGTGTGACCCACCCCACAGGCTCTATCTCATGTGCCTGAGGTCACAAGGTGTCTCTGATTCTCACTTGACCACCATAGGGCTGGAGTGTAGCACCTCCGGGCCACGAACGCTCAGAAACCAGGAACACATGCCCTAAGACCCCGTCTGACTCATCTGCTCACTTTGGTGGTGACCCATGAGCTCTGGAGCTGCTAGTGTAGGCCCTCACTGGCAGCCTCAGAAGGCTGGCAGTTGCTCTTGTGGCCACGGCTGAAAACCAACAGCCATTCTCTTTCCTGCAGACAAGAGATGCGTGAGTGACATGCTCTGGTGACAATCCTAATCAGCACAGTGAAAGCTACTTGTCCACAGTAAGGATCAGCCAGGCACGGATGAGGAGGACAGAAACACTGGCTGAACGCGACAACACAAATAAACACGCACACCTGTTACCTCGGCACCGTAGTTTATAACTAAAAATCATGTTACAGAAACTTTATCTGAAGCCTTCCAGAAACTCTCTAAAGTGGGCAGAACAATTATTATTGTTCCCACTATAAGTAAATTGTTGTGAGCTGGGTGCGTGTTTCAGACAAGTGCTTCCTGGCAGTCACGCACATACAGATGCACCTCCAGAGATATTCCTCCCTGGTGGCTCCCAGTCCAGACATTTCTGCTTATTCTGGTCACTTGGTACATGCCCTGTCCAGGATTCTTTGGGAGTAATTCCCAAAGAATCTAACTTTTCCTTGGTCTCAAAGTGTTAGCTGAGTTTATCCTTTTCCACTGGTTACTTGAGAAATCCCACCTCCTCAAAATCTTACTGGGTGTTGTGTTTTGTTTGAACTGTCCTCCTCCCTCCTGACCTGAAGTCGGGCTCTGTTCCCTGTCTGCTACACCCTCCTCAGCCACCAGGACAGAGACATGGCCCCTCTTCACCCACAAGATGCTACTTCCATTGGCAAAAACATTTACTCACCTGATGATAGCACACGTTCAAGTAAACCCTGTGGTGAGAAACTCACCAGGTGGCCCAGACCAGGGCCACACTGAAAAGGCCACCACCGAACCAGCCTCCTTCACAAAGCAGGGCCCCCACCACTAGGGTGTGCAGCATCTGGGCCTGAGGCCACACTGTGAAGCATGTGGTGGTACCCTAGGCTTGGCTGTGGTCCCCAACCCCAGGGTCACGGCCCAGTACAAGTCTGTGGCCTGTTAGGAATTGGGCTGTGGATCATCACCTGAGCTCCGCCTCCCTGCCCCCACCCTGTTGCCCCTCCTGTGGAAAAATTGTCAGCTGCACATCTTATTTGGACACATGGGAAACGTTCCTAAGATCCGGCTATAACATCAATGTCTAAATTCCCAGTTCCACTTGAAGAAAAAAAAGATACAAATGGACCCTTTCATTCCGCCCTTTAACTGCAACACAGCATTCCGATCTCAGTTACAGAACCCCCACATCCACGCTGGCCACGGGCCAGCTCCAACACTTGATAGAATGCAGACAAAGCATTTGGGAACAGATGCATTTGCTGCACACACTTTAAGGTGAGGTGAGCGGTGGGCCAGCGAGCAAGCCTTCATCTGTATTTACAGTCACTCCTCATCGCTCGCATCACCACCTGAGCTCTGCTGCCTACCCCCCCCCAACCCCCCCAGGTCCCTGGAAAAATCATCTTCCACGAAACCAGTCCCTGGTGCCAAAACGGTTGGGACTGCTGCTTAGGCCTCCACCTCATGTGATAAGCCAGGGAGTAACTCTTCATGTGTACAGTTATCATGCACCTACTCTGGGTCATATACTTTGTACATAATGTTTCTAATTCTCGTAACACCACTGGAAAGACAGGGTTAAAACCCCATTTTAGAATGGTGGAAACTGGGGCTCAGATTAGTTAAGTAACTTGCCAAAACACAACCAGTAAATGGCAGCAGGGGATTTGAACCCGGGTCTCTGAGACTCCAGGTCCAGGCCCTTCCCATAACAGGGCACCACCTGCTTTCACCTTGCACTCTCTGGTCCTTCACCTGAGGACTAGGTGAACAAACTTACAGGCCAAACACAAACATTAATTCGCATCTGCAAAAATAAAATAAAACTGCTCAGTTCACACTTGCAACCTTTGGTTGACTTAAAGACTCCATGAACTGGCCGGGCGCGGTGGCTCACGCCTGTAATCCTAGCACTCTGGGAGGCCGAGATAGGTAGATCGCTCAAGGTCAGGAGTTCCAGACCAGCCTGAACAAGAGCGAGACCCTGTCTCTACTAAAAAATAGAAAGAAATGATCTGGACAACTAAAAATATATAGAGAGAGAAAAAATTAGCCAGGCATGGTGGCGCATGCCTGTAGTCCCATCTACTCGGGAGGCTGAGGCAGGAGGATCACTTGAGCCCAGGAGTTTGAGGTTGCTGTGAGCTAGGCTGACGCCACAGCACTCTAGCCCAGGCAACAGAGTGAGACTCTGTCTCGGAAAAAAAAAAAAAAAAAAAAAGACTCCATGAACTTAATGAGAAAGCACAAGCTCCTTTATCATTTTACCAAATGTCCTCTTCATCTTTTTCACTAATGCTTGCTTATCTGGACACACGGGAAACATTCCTAAGATCCAGCTATAACATTAATGTCTAAATTCCCAGTTCCACTTGAAGAAAAAAAAATGCAAATGGACCCTTTCACTCTGCCCTTTAACTGCAACACAGCATTCCGATCTCAGTTACAGAACCCCCACATCCACGCTGGCCACGGGCCAGCTCCAACGCTTGATAGAATGCAGACAAAGCATTTGGGAACAGATGCATTTGCTGCACACACTTTAAATTTAACCTATCCCAAAAGAAATTATTAATATCACACCTCATGCAACATGGAATAAAATATTACGGGAGGGGGTCATGTTTGGGGGACGGTATAGTAAGTAATTTTCACATTTAATAAACGTGATCCTCAAGCATTCTAAATACCAATGCATACCAAGTTGACACAAACATCTGGTACCTATTCCACATAATTTCCAGTGCTCTGATTCCCCATATCACCCAGGGTACTAATGAGGAGCGTGTGTTCAGTTGTAATAAAAATGGTAAAGATGCGGAGGGAATTAAGGAGTAACATTATAGCCTGGGACCGAGACATCACAGTGAAGAGACTTTATTCCAACAACACCATTGGCTAATAAGCGTTTCTGTTATTGTCCCACAGGGAATTCTGCAATGCTGTCAGCTGCAAAGAGGGACAAACTCCCACAGATTGTAGGACTGGGCACTGCAGAATATATTTTGCCCTCAAGCTGAAAATCCCTTCTGCCCCCATGGGATGCAAGGATCTGTAACAGGGCACCCAGGACAATTTCTCAGCCAATAGCAGAGTCTGGCTTTAATTGAGCTTTATGAGAGAGAATGTTACAAACACCAAGATATGACGCAAAAACAAAGAAAGCCCCAAGAAAAAACACCTGGAAGGTCCTGAGCTCAAGAGCAAGCCTGGAGTGTACTTAACATGCTCAGTGTTCGTACCATCTCAAATTACAACTCATTGGATCTGCAGCCCTTTGGGGATGGAGCTGCAGAATGTACCACCATTAAACTCCAAAGGGGTCCCTTCTTCCACTACCCCCACCTGAGTTTTTCAACCACAGACCTTGGCTTGAGGCTTAAATTTATCCCTGGTAAGAAAAAAGACAGAAGAGTCCTAAAAGCTGTAATTTGGATTTCTCAGGGGAAAAAAACCTAGATCTTTCTACAGCACAACTCTAGGCATTTCTTATCATAGTTTCTTTCATCGTCTAAGAGAATATCTAAATCTAAATCTTCCTCTTGACAAACCAACCCTCTTCCAAGAAATCAACTGCCAACTGGTTGGGCTAAAAGCCAGTGCATATTTGTATATTGTTGTGCTGAAATCACGGTGCAACCATGTTGAAATTTCCTGTGTTCAATTGTGTTTCTGAATGTTCGAAAGGAAACAAAGGGCAGAGCTTCTTTAAAAATCTAAATTCTCTAAGTGTTGGGAAGGACCAAGCTATAAAGGGCACTCACTCTCCCATCTAAGCAAGATACCACTACACACCCTGGAGGTGTCAACAGAGGGGATTTTTGTGGCTCTGTGAGCAGGTGATGCTGTTTTGCTGTGTATTTTTTCGGATCTAAAGTAGTAGCAGCAGAGGGGACATGTCTCAGCAGTCACCACTGGACATAGCAACAGGAGTCCCTGTATTAGAGAAGCACCAAGTACTGGACCAGGAGATGCTGGAGCTGTGCTTTACATCCAGATCTGCTGCTCATACCAGTTGTGTGACCTTGTTTTTAAGCTTCCTGTAATCCTTCTCCCGTTCTATGACAGGCTTGACTTACAAACCAAATGAGACACTATACTCATGAAACTCATGAAAACGCTTTACAAACTTCAAGTACTATTAGAGACATAAAGTCCCTTGGGGGGAGGAGAAATAAATGAATGAAAACATTTTCTCCAATTGAAAAATGTTTTCTTTGTGGGCTTTTAGAATGATTAATAAAATATCTACGATAAGATGTTCTTACACTACTCCCTAGCCATTACTCCCCCAAAATTATTTCTAAGACTTGCACTGGGAAGATTTAAAATAAAACCATGCTCAGTATTAGAGTAGATATTTCTATTCTCTGAGCACTTTCTGGAAGTACAACTCCTAAAGGTGAGACTAGTCCCTGTTTCCACCCCCAGGGAATTCCAGCAATCCAGAAAGAGAGTAATTTGGCACCATCCTGGCCAATGTTCTTCTGGTTTACTTTCCATCTGTAAGATAGCGCTGTTCTTCTGCCAAGAGCTAAAGGAAACTCAGATAGAAGGGAACACTGGCTAGCTACAGCATTCATTTGTGGGGAAATTCAAATTTATGGGATGTTATTGCCCAAATGGCTCAGCACAGAGACCAGGAACAAATGTAAAGACTGAAGGATGGAAGGAAACAGAATCTTTTTTTCCCCTACCCTGTGAGTTTGGCAGACACAAAATAACCAAAAAAAGTACACGCCTTTATTAAAAGGAAAATTCTTAATTAACCTAACAGATTTGAAATATTAAACTGAACTTAGCCACGTAATATAAAATTGTGACTTAATTCCTACTAATGCAATATCTTATGGCAAAGTGAGGCTTGCAGAGCTACAAAGCTGCTCCTCAGGAACCCCGAGGGATGACATCACCAAATCTGTTCATCTCTCAGACCTCAGCTCACACCTAAGATAATCACTAAACTATTTTTCTCTTTTTTTTTTTAACCTCTAGCAAACAGGTATCTGGTAAGAAAGAAAAAGATGGGAGAAGCGGAGGTAAGAACATGCGCAGAAGCACGCCCTGGGCGTGGCGAGATTCTGTTGGGGCCGGTGTGCAGGGTCTGGGGCGGAGAGTGAGTGGCAAGACCAGAAGCTGTGACGGCACGGTGGTCAGGAAGACCGGAAGGGGGAAACAACTGCTGGGGGGTTGAATGGTAGCCTGTAACCACTGGTCCTGATAACAGATAGGAGACAAGAGATTGGAAAATCTACAAACGTTTGGTTTGGCCATGCAAAATATTACTAATTACAGCCATGTGTACAAACTGGGCCATGAACTGAAACACATTTAAGGAGTTTATGTATTATATGTAATCAGAGCCCTCAACAATTAGTTGTTAAAGGAATGAAGGAAATGATTAACATGAACGCCAAATTACCCAGCTCAATGCATACGTCAAATCCAGTTATAAGGCTAAACTGTATTTCTTCCTCTTCAGGCTAGCTAGCTCGCTGCTCAGGTGCTTGTTATCAGAAGAGAACAGAGAGCTGGCAGTCTGTAGAGGCGTCTGTGAGCACCTGGTCACTAGTGTGCTCTTGCTCCTTTCACATGAAGCTAACAGACTCTGGAGAAGCTATGGACCTGGTATTTCCAGAGTTTGTAGCGGTTATGGGCCAAACAGCACCATCGATGGAGCTACTCAGTGTAGACTGGGGAACCCTGGGCCCTAGAAAGACAGGATTGTGCCCAGCTAAGTAGCCCTGGCCCAGAACCACATTTTTCTACTGTACCTGATTAAATTCAGAGACTCCCCTAAAACCTGTTACACCTATTATACTTTTCCTTTATAGCAAATATGAGCTTTCATAAACCTATTGTTTCATTTATTTGGACATGTGTTCGTGTGTCCTCTACTTAGCTGGAAACTCCGTGGGGGAAAGGACCATGTTTCTTTTGCTTATGCTGTATCCTAGTGCTTGACACAGTGGCTGGCGTGCGGCAGGTGTTCATAAATACTCGCTGAGTGACGAATTCATTAGGCAAACAACCAAACTCTCAAGCTGCTAATTCTCTATGGAGCCAGTCTCCTAAGTCTGTATCTCGGCCCTGCCACATTTTAGCTTTTTTTTGTAACCTAGGGCAGTTACTTAATCATTCCATCTCTGTTTCTTCATCTATACAATGGAGATAATAACAGGATCTGCCCCATAGAACTGCTCATAGGATCAACTCATTTTTATTATATTACTATAATTATTACCATCTCCCTAATTATGGGCTGTGCTCTTGTAAAAAAAAAAAAAATGCAAAAAAGATGTCTTATCAAAGAATCTAGCTATAGGAAACTACTTCATTTGAGTGCCAAACCTAGTTCTGAACTTTCTAATAGCCAAGATAAAGAGAAAACATGATTCTTACATAGATCTCATAAAAAGTAAACAAATAAGCTCTTTGGACAAGAGAATACTTTTCCAAGGTCTCAATTTAAGAGGCTATAATAATGCAAGGATTGGCCAGTTCAAGAATCATTTTACAGAAAGCACAGGCACATCACTCTTCTTATATGATCTCATTAAAAACAGAAGGAATACTCTCTATAGTGAATTTTATTCAGGGTTCCAGGCAAATCTATTTCATATGCACAAAACTCCTTTTCTAGAATTGGGAGAATTTCGTTATTTAACTTTTTAAGCCAATAATTTGCACTAATGTAGGAACGAAGGCAAGAAGCAAACTGGCAGTTTGCTAAATGCATTTGGGGGATTTTGTGATCTTGATTTTCAAAAACACGCCATGACACATCAAAAAGTTTGGATTTTGCTGTGTTGGGTCAACAGCAACTTCTGAGAGGATAAAATCTGAACAGAGGTATCAGTTTAGTAAAAGGCTAAGAGGGACGGGTGTGATTCAATCAAACGGTATTTAATCTAAAGACAAATATAAGTTATTGTGTTGCTGTTTAATAAACTCTCCCCATTGCTTCTCAGCCTTTTGGCTAAGATCAAGTGTAATAAGCTCTCCCCCCAAATTTTAAACTGGGATAAATGAGATACCTGTTCAGAAAAACATCTACTGCGCATGCTCATGACAAAACCTCACACACAGTAACGTACTGTAAAACACACATCTGTATCTGACAAAGCAACCTTTCAAAACAGATGTGTCATATTGATTTTTCAATGCTGAAATTTTTTTTTAAGTTTGTCACATTCAGTCAAAACAATTTCTGTTTTTTTGAAATCTGTGTGTGTTATTTTAGGGAAGACTTTTCTTCGGTGTTTTTCCACTCTGGATCAACTAGCTCCTCTCTTTTCCTCCCAAGTGAACCTTAGGAAACCACACTGCCAGAGGGACTCACCTCTTCCCACATGGAGACAAGCTCTCAGACTTTCAAATGGTCAATCTGAAAATAAAATCCTTGCATGCCATTTCCCACAAAAGGGCTTTGTTTCAAGATCTGCAAAGAAAATATGCTAAAGCTACCTCCATTTTTTAAGATAATAATTGATTCCTTCTCTCAGTATTTCATATCATACTCCCACCTTATTTCATCTGGCCCTAAGAACCACCTTCCCACCACACGGTAAATGCCTCATTTATTCAACATTGACTGGCAATGAGATACTCCACACAAGCAAATTTTCCAACTAAGTCTTCATTCCTTTCAAGAATGACTTTAGTCATTTTTAAGGGAAATCTACCTAAAATGTACTACATGCATAATTACTTCCTGTCCATCTTAACTATTCTGAGCATCCTGAAACTCACTTATTGTATTTTTTTCTTGAAGATGCAGGGTCATCATTATGAATACTAATCACAGTTTATTACGGTTTGATAGGGTATTTCAGTTTTTATCTCTACCAGATGGTCCCACATTTCCATGCTTTATAGTTTTGCCTGTATTTTTTATACTTCTGGCTTTTTCCAACTCTGGCTGCAGGCCTGTGTCTCTGCCTCAAGCCCATCGCTTACTGTCATTTACACTCCATTTTAAGTCAACCCAGCTCTGCACGAGGGCCAGAAGGTGGCTCCCCTGCCACCTACACCGTGACCTACAAGGACTTTTGACAGCTCTTTTCCTTGTAAGTCGCTAAAACGTTTTGGCTTCCTTCATGACGCACAAACCTGCTGTAAAACTGACACTGTGTAATAATATTAGTGACAATATTAGGGACACTGCCCCAATGGCAAGCCATCAAACAAGGTGACGCTGATGCACTAGGGTGAACTGTTAGGAATTTAGTTCACACCAAAACTGTGGTAAAAGCCCTTCTCTCCTATTGCTTCTGGGGCTTCAAGCATTTTAACAATTCTAAGAAGAGAAAAAAAACAAACACATAACTAGGTCTGATAAAGTTCTTACAGTCCCCCCTCCCATTTTCTCATGGTGGCCTCCCCCCTCTGCTTTTTTTTCAGGATGAAGAGACAGTTAACCTGTAGATCCCAGATTAATTACAATTTTAGCATCATTTGCACATTCTTCCACTGTAGTTCCTCAGTGGAAGCTGTAGTCACCATTCTTTCCTGTCTTCACTCTCACGTCAGTGTCGACAGGCAGCAGTCACAGAGATCAGTTACTCCTACCAATGCTCCCTGGTGCCGGTCAGTACACGTGGTCCTCCCTGTGCCAAACAGTCCAGGCTGGAAAGAGCCATTTCACAAAGAAAACACACGATGGGGCCACTCAAAGAGCCCCTCTATGATACCCAGCTTTCTAAAATCCAGTCCGAACATGGAATCTTCCCTGCCTTCTCATGTTAGAAGTAGAAGTCCAAATGCACTCTTTGCAAGCCATTATCGTGTAAGGAAAGGCATATATACGTATATATATGTGTATCTCCATATACACACACGCACACACCAAGGGCTATTACAGTCTCACACACTCAAGAAGGTTCACTTTTTACAGTCTTTTCTGAAATGAAATAGAGTTTCTTTGCCCCTAAAGATAACTCATAATTTATCCTAGATTTCAACTTTTTTTTACTGTAAAAAGTATAGGAAGTTACATGGAAACAATGAATGGAAGTGTACTTTTTTATCGAACAAGAACAGGAAACTTTCAGCAGTTTATGGTAAAACTACATATTTGAGTCAAAGGAAAAAAATAAACTATGCTCTTTCAACTCCTAACTTTCTACCCTCCCCATCCAAAACATTCGAGAACATGCACAACTCACAACCATGAAACAAATCTCAACACCAAGAAAAAATTAATATTTATAGGCTTCAAAAATATACTTCCCCAAATTACTTAATGAACCTCTTCAAACAGGCCTACACCTACTACTTCTATTATTGTATGGCCAAAATGAGTCATAATAAAACTTTGGGATATTAAAGACAATAAGTGAGGAAATTCCAGAAAATATAAAAACTATTTCATGGAGCCAAAACAGAACTATATTTATTTTCTTATCCAAATGCATAGGAATGAATAAACTGGCAAATAAAACAGGCACTCACAAAAGTAAACACATATCTGGCTGCGATTCTGCAGCATAAAGCCTTCCAAATGTACCACCTCCTCCATACTAGAGAAATAATGTCCTCGAACAAAGTTAACCTCCAGCACCCCCCAAACTGTAAGAACCTCTACTATACTGTGAGCAATTTAAAAACAGGTATTTTTCTGAATCCACAGAAACTGACACACAGTAGAAGCTCCATGTATGTTACAGAAAGGCAAAGCTCAAATTTAATTATCATTCACTTTAGTCTTAGTACAACCCTGTTTGGGGTATGGCTCCAATTCCACTAAAAACTTAGCACTTTCCCTAAGCCTCAGTTTTCTCATCTTTGAAATAGGGATAATACCTGTCCTAGCTAATCCCCAGGGTCATTATGAAAACAAATGAGATCGTGCATTTGACAGGTTTTTAATTAAACCAGGAAGTTCTATAAAAATATAAAGATGTTACCAATAAATATATGGAAAAAAACCAATAGAAAAGAACCTCCTTTCTCCTCGCCACTCCACCATCACCCTCCAAAAAAGAAGACCACGGCACACAATGAGAATACAAGCACAGGGAGCATGGAGGAGAGAAGGCTGTGCTCGGAGCTGGGTTCCAGGCTCAGCTTTGCTACTAACAAGCTGCTGGACATGGGGCACCTGTCTTAGTTTCCTCACCTGTGAACTGGGGCTAATGTGACTGACCTCGTCAAAATGAACAAAAGTAACGGATGGCGAAGAATTCTATAACCTTAAAAGTGAGATATGAGAGATACATAAGAGACTAATGAACTAGATCTGCCAGACAAAAAGTCTGGGCTTCAGTGGTTTGTGTTATAAAATGGATAGACAAGGAAAGAAGCTGGCCAAAATCAGACTCTTCCTAAGCACCCCGAGGGAGACAGCTAACCAAAGACAGAGGAGTGCAGAAGCTTCCACAGTGTGAGCTCAGAAGAGCTCGGCTTGTGTATTAACTACTGAATAAGACGGTGGCTTTCAGAACGGGAATTTTGAGCGCGTAACTGTGGATTAGAACCCCTCTAAGTCCGCTTAAACTTGTGAACTGAAATACTAGGTCAGATTTTCTCCATCCCTGGTAAAGATAGAGGCACATAAGTCCTAATTCTAAATCTGGATGGCCAACATTCCAGAACAAACAGCAGCTCATGGAGAAAGCAACAGAAGGACAGTAAGAGGAGAAAATAGATCAACAAACAACAGATTGGTCACTCAGTAATTAAAAAGAAAAAAAAAAGAAAAGAAAATAACCCATCTCAAAGTTCAACTCAAGGCTGAATTCCTATCAGAAAGCTACCAGAGGCCAAAGACTACAGCTGCATAATACTTTAAACCTGAGGCAGGCCTTTGAGAAAACATTTGATCAAGATTATCAAAACATCTATTTTTCTTTCTTTCTACTCATCTTTCCCTAACTCTTGCACTTCACTTACCACTCCTGCTTTCTCAAGTGTAGTAAGCGAATACATACAAACCTGTATAACATATTCTTTTATATCTATTCTACCTTTTTTTAGTTGGATACTTCCCTTTTGTAATTATGCGTGAACAGCAAACATACATGCAGCTAACAACGAGTGTCAGAATCATGCCTGACTCTGCCTGAGTGTGCCACCTGTTGCAGTTGTGGAGTCTTCCATCTTTATGGGACTGTATTTGGAAAACCACTAGAGGCTGTGGTTCCCACATATTGGGCTCAACGGAAACTTCAGACTTGTGCAACAGGTGCTAACATTCAAGTGTTAGAGTGGGAGCACACTAAAGTGAAATAAAGCATTAAGAAATTAAATTATACACATTCTTTTATATCCCTTTACATAAGCAGGATATGAATTATTTTCCCCCTAAATTAATACAGGATTTTGACATCAATATATGATTATTTTCAATTACTCCCATATAATGATATTCTTATTAAAGAAAACATCTTGTCACCATATATACATTCATCTCATCCCTAAGTACCTTGTCATTTATCATCTCTACAATTATACATTTGACAGAACCAAATTGTGGCCCTAAGTAGCAAGAATTACTGGCCTAGCTAAGAATTTGAGAACTCAGTATACACTCTCTAATTATGTATTTACTTTAAAATAAGAACAATAACTTTTAGTTTTACCTTAGGCTTTGGACTCACCTCCAGCCTGATCAAAAAAAGCTACCATGAGGCCTAACTCCAGCTGTCATTAGTGAACATCCCTAGTCATCTAACAATATTTTTATAAGCAAAGCATCATAAAGAACATATGGTTCAAAAGACATGGACACTGTTTTCCAAGGTCCATATCTGACGATCTTTAGAAAAGGATTACGGATACTAGCACAGCATAATAAATAAGCTGTAATCCCCTCTCCACATATCAAGGTCAGTTGCAAAAGAACACTGTGACCTTGGCAAAGTTCTTGAAGGTTCAGACAAATAGAAACTTCAAGAAATGTTTGTTTGTTTGTTTTCAAACGCTGCCTATTTAAATTATCCCCTTGATTTTTAAGCCAGAAAGGATGCAAATGTCTGAATTACTATAGTTACCTTCCTCCCACTGCTTTTAACTGCTCTACAAAGCAATCCCTAGACACCAATCTTAAATTACCCTGGCCCTTGCCAGGACAAATGTTGGCCCATGTATTCCAGTAAGGCCATTCTGAAGGTCAAACAAAATACAGATTATTTCCAATCAGAAAGGAAGTCGGTGCTTTCTGGAACAAGGCCCCCTAGCTCAGCCTTGACTTGGTGAGCAATAGGCCAGTAAACCAAAAACTAGAAATGGCCTTCCTTTTTAATCAGTGCTTTCTGAAGGATGCTACTAACAACAGGAGGAAAATGTGAATGCACCTGATACTCACATCTCCCTCTGTCTTGGCTATTTTCTTTTGTAGATGCATACATAGATATTTAAAATAATAGTCACTAACAAAGCTTTAAACTTAGAGTACGTAAATTTGGATTCCTGTACCGCTTATGAAAAGTCTTGACCATCACTTAGGTACCTTTTTCTTTTTTTCTATTTTACCAAACGAGTTTCCACAAGTCCTTCCAACAGCAAACAGTTTTTTCTTGATAATGGAGCTAAAAAGGAAAAATAAGAAAGGAAAAAAGGGAAAGCTGTTTGAGGTCTACTTTTCATAAAAGGCTAAAAACCTAATTGTTTTCAAGCACTAAGGAATCAGACTAGTGAAAATCTGCATGCCTATATTACGAACATAATGTTCTCTTTCTTTCTTTGGTACACTAAAACAAACAAACAAAAAATCTCAACTGTATGGGGGGCGTGGTTCTTAACCAACAAACATTTATTTCTCACTATTCTGAAGGCTGGGAAGTCCAAGGTCAAGGTGCCAGTAGATTCAGTTCCTGGTGAGGGCCTTCTTCCTGGCTTGCAGATGGCATCCTTCTCGCCAATTCCTCACATGATGGAGAGAGACTCAACTGTCTTTTTTACAGATGAGAAAAGTGAGTCCCAGAGAAACTAGGAGACAGTTTACCTTGGTGGTCAGTACCTCTTATACTAATAAGGCCCCCTTGACCTGGAGCCTGGCCATCTGAAAGGCCTTACGGTTCCCCAGCTCCATCTGTGGGTTCCCTGAAATCCCACCCAGCTTTTAAAGCCCTGCTCAGTGTTCTTCACCATCTCCATGAAGCCTCTGTCAGCTAGATAGAACCTTGCCCTTTCCTGTGAATTTCCACAGCAGGTTGATTCCTCTCTGAAGGGCGCACACCACAGCACTATCACTGAGAAGCTGAGCAGTGTCTTAATGACTTCCCCAGCTTCTAAGGGAAAGCGTTTTCTTATTAGTTCTCCCCAATACCTAGTGCATGGGGCCTTGTGCATAATAAGCATTCAATAAATATTTGTTAAATGAAAGTATTTGATTAATGAATAAAGTGATATTTCCAGGATTCCACAGTAAGCGGGGAGCAGCAGAAGCAAAAATAAAACTCGTGCTTCACGATGATCACAGCAGCACAGCTCCTGCCATACCACGATGAAAATCCACGATTGTGTTCGTATTTATGTGTGGGTTAGTGAGGTGGTCTTTGTGCTTACGTGTATGCGTAAACACACACGGCGTCCTCATGATCAAGCAAGGAGTAGTGCGACTTCTCACCATCAAATTAGTTTTGGTTTTACACACCCCCACAGCCCTGCTATTTGATATCTGCACTGTTCACTATTAAAAAATGTTTGAACTACATCATTTCCCCTTTGCCCCTAGTTTGTTGTTGTTGTTGTTGTTTTAAGGAAAGTTTAGGACAGCAGGAAAACTGCTGAGCTATGACACAAAGAAAAGCTGACTCTGCACATGCTTCATTGTTTTCTGTTTTCATTCCAGCACAGCTGTGGCTGAAACCAGCGTTTAGGATTCCCGTGGACCTGCCGTCCCCGCTCCCTGGTGCTTTAAAACATTATACTTTCTACACTACTCAGAGAGGTGTGATTCAACTGAGTGCGTTCCCTATGGTTCTGTGTGAGGCTAATATATATCATGTTTCTTTGGGGAAGTGACCAAAATATGTGTTTTGGGAAAAGGAAAAATATGGGATCAAGGGAATATTCAAAGATGTAGTTACACATATACGAGTGGGACCTTTTGTGTGTGTGTGTGTGGAGGTGGGAGGTTTAATGTAAACATTGCCTATATTTGTACTTTTGACTTTTATATACATACCGCATCACCACACACTTGCGTACACATCTGTTCAAAATGTTGACACGTTCACTATAAGAACATCGTTTACCCTATTATGGGTCAGGGTGTTTTGTTTTTGTTGTTGGCGATTTTGTTTTTTCAGATTTTCTTAGTTTTCTTCTTCAAATACATTTGATGACATTTTTAAATTGAGATTATTTTATCAACAACAAGATCCTCCTACAATCCATGAACATAGATCTTTTTACTATAGAATAGAACAGATTCCTAAAGGCTGCTCACACCTACTTCGAGGGACCTACAAAGACAGGGTCCAGGAAGAGTTCAAAAACTACCTTTAAATCCTAAGCATCATGCCACTTCCCTATTCCTGGACAAGAGGCCACTTCTGAAAGAGTTAAACCTTCGCACAAGCTAAAAACAACCCTTTGACCTACACAGAGATTAAAACTCAAAGGAAGCTGAGACAATTCATCCACCGAGAGCCATTCTTCTGTTGGGAGAGGGCCTACAGGAGTCAGGAGTCAGCAGCATCTAAACACACAGCCTTTCCGGGCGGTGATTTATTTCTTAGCATGATACTAAATCCATGGCTTACAACAGCAGGACGCTGCTGTCAGACCCCAAGGTCTCTCGGTGTAGCCACCAGCACAGCCTCCTGATGACAGGGCTAGAGGCTTGCCCACCACCACCCCAAATCCAGAGATGCCCACTCTTCCTTTCTCTGCTCATGCTATGATTCCATCATTTCGAAGACATTTTACCTTCTAAAAGTTTTCTCCTTTAAGTTCTTAAGAGAATAAACCAGTTTCTGAACCAGGAAAGAAACACTGAATTGATAATCAGGAGACAACGGCTCAAATCCTGAACTGGCTTCTTGGAAGCTGTGTCACTTCATGCAAGTCACACTCTTTCTCAGTCTTAGCTTCAGATAAACACAGGAGAGCAGCACATCTTTCATGAGATTATTATAAGATTCAAATGAGCGAATATATAAGAAAGTACCTGGCAAATATTAGGCGCTTACTAACCTTCTACCTATAGAGCAATCTAAACGCCCAATTCATACTTTTCAGAGGGTGTGGTCATTCAGTAATAAAGACCAGCAGGAACATTTTAAACCTTTTGCAATCTTCTTGGCCAGGTCTGGATAGCAATTGAACCATCCAACCTCTCTGTAAAGATATTACATCATAACCGCAATTACACTGTGTGGTAATTGGGATAGTTGTAAATACACCAGCTGTATTATACCATAATTTTACAACATAACTGTGAAGGTATTACAGTATTACGGGCATAGGTGTTAACTGCCACAGTATTTATAATAGAGAAATACTAAAAATAACCTAAATGTTCATCAGTAATGGTATACCTGTACCATGAAATACATACGCTGCATTTAAAACAGTGCTATTTGTGCTGACAGAAATAATAATATGTTAAGTTCTATTTTGTAACTGCAGAAGAGTATGTAAAGAATGATACAATTTATTAACCCTCTATAATATGTATGTATATATATAAATGTATACAAAAGGGATGGAATGGGTAACTCTTAACTGTAAATATTATAGTTCTTACCTGAACTGGGGTGATGCTAGAGAGGGGTTGGGGAAGTGAGAGGAACTCTGACTTTGCTCTCTGTCCTTCTAGACCATTTAACTCTTTTACTATGCAAATATATTTGAGTATTACTTGTGTAATTAAAAACTAAAACACATGCCCTACTTTATTATACAAATAATTCTGACCAAAGCCAATGCTGGTTGATTGGTTTCTGCTCTGAATGTCTTATTTCAGGACAGCATCAGATGTGGTTCAAAAGAATAACCCCACTGTCAATATCTCCCAGTGTCTGCTGTAGGCTGAGAACAGCAAAGCAGTAAAACACAGATGAATCTTAGTGTGACCTTCCCAAACACAGCCTTCATTTTCCAGCCTCACCAATCTTCTGAGACAGAAGATCGAGTTAAATCCCTTTAGAACCAATGAGTAATAATATCTCTGCACTTCTAAATCTATCTTTTGGTGCTGAGTTGAAATCCCACCTCTTTCATCAGCCTTCCCAAATCCTCCCCATTAAAGGCCATGTCTCTTTCAACTCCCATTAACTTTGTTCTTCAACTCTATTGATTTCTACTTTCCATTACAGCTGTTTCCATGTCTAATTTTATCTCCTTTACAGGGCCATAAGCCCCCACCCCCACCCCCGTAAAGCTGAATAATGGCCAATTCAGTCACCCATTCACAAGCATTTATGGAGCAGCCACCTAGATGATAAGTGCCACACGAGGTCCTGAGGATACAGAAATAAGAACAGAGTCTCTATCTTCAAGGAGCTCACAGACTAATGGGAAAGATAGGCAAGTGAATAATCAATAACCAAGATGCTATGGGAGCACAGAAGAGGATCCTCCCTAACCCACCTCAATAGCAGTTTCTTACAAAGTTAAGCGTACATTTACCATACAACCCAGCAATTACACTCCTAGGTATTTACTCAAGAAAACTGAGAACATATGTCCACAAAAAGACATGTTTGCAAATGTTCGTAACTACTTAACTGCGTGATATTCAAAGAACAAACCCAAACAAACGTCCATCAACAGGTGCAGGAATAAACAAATTGGGCTATATCTATACAATGGAATATATTCAGCACGGAAAGGGAACAAATTACTGATACATGCAACAACCTGGCTGTTGACTCCCAAAAACATTTTGCTGAGCAAAACGGACCCAGACACAAGAGAGTATGTGAAATTCTAGACCAGGCAAAACTAATCTAGAAATAAGAAAGCAGATCAGTAATTGGCTAGGACTGGGAATGCTGACTCCAAAGGGGCATAAGAGAATTGGAGGGAGGGAGGGATGATATAAAAAAAAATGCTTTATATTTTATTACGGTTGTGATTACACAGGCATATGCATTCATCAAAACTCATCAAAATGTATCTTTAAAATGTGTGCATCAATAAAGTTGATTTTCAAAGGAAAAAAATACATAGCACAGAACACAGACTTTGGAGCCAGACTACCAAATCTATGATTTATTGACTGCTAAAGCATTAACCAATAATGGTATTAGTATTAGCATCGCATTAGTATTCACATTATAGGAAGATAAAAGAGCACAAGCAAAGATCTAGAGGTAAGAAACAACGTGGTAGTGTGGGGACTACAAACAATTTGGTGTTTTGGGAACATAAATTAAGAGGAAAGATGTGAAAAGAGATGAGGCCAGAGAGGCAGAAAGGCCGAAGGTTGCTCATCTCTCTGTCTCCAAACTTAGCAAATAGCTTCTGACATGCAGTGGGTGTCCAAGAAAATGTTGTTTTTTTTAAAAAATTGATGAACACACAATGAGATACCACTTCACACCCACTAAGATGGCTACAGTCAAAAACACAGATAATAACAGGGTTGGCAAGGATATGAAGCAACTAGAACCCTCCTATATTGTCCTGGGAATATAAAATAATGCAACCACTTTGGAAAACAATTTGGCAGTTCCTCAAAGGGTTAAACATAGAGTTACCATGTGACCCAGCAATTCTACTCCTAGATACCCAGGAGAAATAAAAGCACAAGCCCACAAAAAACCTTGTACATATAAGAATGTCCACAGCAACATTATGAATACCCTCAAAATGGAAAAAAAATGCAAATGTCCATCAACTGATAATGGATTTTTAAAAATACGGTATATACATACAATGGAATATTTGGCTATAAAAAGGAATGGGGGGGTGAACGATGGGAGGTTGCTTGGTGGGTACAATGAGCATCGCTCCAGTGATGAACGCACTGAAGGCCCTGACTCCACCACAATAAAACCTATCGATGTAGCAAAATTGCACTTGTACCCCAGGAATATATGTAATACAAATAAAAAATAAATTAAAAGCAAAAAAAAAAGGAACAAAGTACTGATACTGAATACATGCCACAACATGGATGAACCTTGAAAACATTATGCTAAGTGAAAGAAGCCAGACACAAAAGGCCACGTATTGCTCGATTCCATTTATGTGGAATGTCCAGAATAGGCAAATCCCCAGAAAGTAGATTAGTGGTTTCCAGGAGCTGGGAGAAGGGTAGAATGAGGAGAGACTGATAATGGATATAGAGTTTCTTTTGGGGGTGATGAAAATGTCCTAAAATTGATTGTCGTGGCAGTTGCACAACTTCTGAGAACATACTAAAAATCACTGAATTGTACACTTTAAACTGGAGAACTGTGGTGTGTGAATCATCTCTCAATAGAGCTGTTATAAAATATGTAATGAGTAAGGATGTCAACAATCCACTTATTTCAAGCAATGTCTGATAAAAGTTAAATACAAAGGAATATGAAGAATCTCTTTTCATTCAATTTATTCAAACCCTTATTAAGTCCCTACTATGTGCTGGGTAGAGTGGCCACAAATACTGAATAAGACAGGGTGCCTTGGCCTTAAGAAGCTATACTCTAGGAGTAGGGAGAGAGAGGCAGGTATAGAGTGCAGTACCATATTAGAGGGCCCTATAGAGGGGCCCCACCAACAAGGGCCATGACCTACTCTCCATTACTTTGTCTTTGACCTCTCATCCCTATGTCATGGTCCTACTACATGATCATTTCTTCTATTTTAAGTCCTGCTCATGGCCGGGAGTGGTGGCTTGCACCTTTAATCACAGCATTTTGGGAGGCCATGGCGGGTGGATAAATTGACGCCGGGAGTTCAGGACCAACCTGAGCAACATAGTGAGACCCCATCTCTACAAAAAAAAAAAAAAATTAAAAAATTAGCCAGGTGTGGTGGTACACACCTGTAGGCCCAGCTACTGGAGAGGCTGAGACAGGAGAATTACTTGAAGCCCAGAATTCAAGCTTGCATTGAGCTATGATCACACCACTTCACTCCAGCCTGGGTGACAGAGCAAGACACTATCTCTAAAAAAATAAAATAAAGTAACTCCTCCTCACATTTATTTTTGGTAGGAGGCCCCTGTGGTGAGCAGCATGCGACTCTCCAGCTGAGAATCACTGTAACTCCATTGCTCTTTGCCAGTGACTGATTCAAGGGTGGCTAAGTCGACTCAGCCAATGAACACAGAGGCATACTGGGAGTTCTGGGAAGGCAGCTGTCTCACGAAAGCTGAAGCCAGCATTGCTCTTCTCATTGGAACAAGCATACTGACAGCTCCTGACAGCCATCCCTAACCACAAGAAAATCCACCTTCAGCTGAAGATGACCCTATGGCCGGTAAAACAGAAAGACAAAACAACCTAAGCATTGAATGAAATTAGTCAAGTTTCAATTTTCTCCTACCTACCATTAAGTTTAAAAAGTTCCTGACCATGCCACCTGGTGTTTTCTCTTCCCTCACTGGTCAGGAAGCACCTACAAAGCAGGGACTAGGAGTTATATCTGTTTCATTTCCTCCTCTCAGAGCCTAGTACTTAGTCAACCATTGCAAGTCACATATCTTGAAAGAATAGGAAAACAACAAACAGTTATTAGTCGGTTCTTCTTACACTCAACCCAAAATATTTTAAGCAGCATAATTTAACAGGGAAAAAAAATTTACCTAAACAAAGGCGTTCCTTATTAAAACAGATGAATACAGTCCCCTTTATCGATTCAAGCAGAAAATACATTTTACTGAGGAAAGGTTTCTGTCTTTTTCCCTCCCCCACTTCCTGTGGTGCCAATAAAGAAAAGGTCCTTGGCTCCTAGGGAAGGTAAGATTCTTGGGGTGGGGACCCTGTAGGTGTGATGTAAAGTGCCAGGCATATGGCTGGCATTTGATGTTAAGCATCGTAGCAACAATCACAACAACAGAACCAGTGGGGCCTACATGGGCTGGCGGTTACAACATGGAATGGTACTGGTTTCTATTCTCGGCATGTGTCGCTGATTTACTGACAAGGCAGTTAAACATAAAAAGTTCATTATCAGTAGTAACTGGGATAGAGTCCTGGGACAACAAAAATAAGAAAAATCCAGCAGTAATCCCCCAAACCTCCTATTTCTCAACAGTTTCAATTTCCTGCTCCAAACCTTTTCTAAAACTGCCATTACCAAAGTAAACTGATTTAAGTTGACTGCTAACTTCCTTTCCCTGATGTGAGGGCGCCAAAGGACGAGCAGGAAGAGACACAAGGACCCAATGGCCCTCCCCTTCTCAAGGCTTCTTTGTATGCATGCCGCGTGAGATAATTCATTGACTAAGATTAAGTTGCTGGTTATGATAACAGTCACTGGCACACAGTAGGCACCTGACAAGTGTTTACTGAATGACCACAGGAAACTAGCAGAAAACATCTGAGTCCTAGACAGAGGAACAAAGCCTTGACTCTCCCAAGTTCACTGTTTTAGCCAACCTATTAACAACGATAATAGTGCATGTCATTAAAAAGCTGAAAAAGAGCTCGTTTTGGTAAGGCTGCTGTCACTCACTGCCCACTGAATGAATAAATCCATTCAGTTTGTCTGACCCCCATCCAGAAAACAAGGTGGTTATGGCCAATACAGACATGACTCCCAAATGACTTGTTATTAACCTCACTGGCCAACTGTGACCGGATACTGGAGAAACCAGTTCAGCTGCAGACTGTCTACAATATCATCTTGTTTAGGCTTCCTCTATTCCAAGGTACTAGCTTTTCCCATCACCCCAAGGTCTGCTTTTCAAAGCCTGACAGCACCAGGGCAGGACATCATCTAACAGTCCTCTTCCTTGCCCCTTCCCCAGGAGAACTTGCATGTCATGATAGCTATAGCATCAACCTGGAAAAGTTTACTTCTTTCCCTCATTGCAATTGCTCAGATTCACCTGCACCAATGTTCACACCCACGAAGAACTCTCAAAGAGAACCAATCACACCTCCTCTCTCCCCCTGACACCCCCAACCCCCTCCGGCCCTCCGTGAATATTTTGGCTTCATTAACTAGCCGGGAGGAAAAAGAGTTTGCCAAAAGGCAAACTCATATTTCACACAGGTATCTCAGCCAAGACAGGAAGGAAATATCAAATCCATAGCCCAGCGTATAAATGCTCAGCACTGAAATGAATGAAAACCATCAGGACACTTGTGGTTACACTTTAACTTAAATCCTTAGTTAAAGAAAAACTAAAGCTGATTAGTTCAGTTTATCAACAGAAGAGTTCATAAGGAATTACCATAAGCAAACTGGGGCAGCCACCCCATAGCTGTACTTGCCTTCGGTGGCAACAGAGGAGCAAATGAACTTAGCTTCGCCATTGCCCGCAGAGAAGGGGTCCCTCTGGACGGTTCACCCTCACGAGGGGCAGTAGCTGGTCCAACCCCGTGCACCCTGCCAGCGTGAGGAAGCAAAAGCTGGGGCAGAGGCGGACCGGAGTTCCCCAGGAGGGAATTCCGGTTAAGCCCATGTTCCCGTCGCTGCAGTCACAGCCAACAGCACCCCCGCCCCAGGTCCCTTTCCCCCCAACTCCTGGACATCTAGTCAGAGCAAGTGAGGGACCTCAAGGCCTCCTCAATGCAATAAATGGGCGTTTTAAACCTTAAAGCTAAGGCTGATGCACATGTATGTGAAGGAATCCCTCTTTCTCTGGCTCATGTTCCTGGGCCTCTGTTCTGTTGGCAAATCACCAGTGCCAGCAAACTCACCTCCCCGACTCCTCTCCGCCACCGGGACACCTGGGCCACCACCCAGGCGCACACACAGTGACAAGGCATGGTGTGGAGAAGGGAGCCATGGCATGGCATCAGAAGACCACACACCGGCTCTGGTCTGCCACAGTGAAGTGTCCCAGTGTGCATCTAAGTGAGGCCAAAGGGCAAATAAGCTGGAAAGGTCCAACCATGGAAGCATAAAACCTACGAATGCTAGAAGCACCCAGAACATAACCTTCCCCTGAAAGGAAGCTCTGGGCTTCAAAGTGTGCCCAAAGATGTCTCTATGGCTTTTCCCATGAGGGATTAAAACTACCAAGGGTGCTCTGGACACTAAAGACAATCACTGTGAGAGCAAGGACTCTAAGAGCACAAACTCCAAACTCAGTTGTTCCAGATGAGGGTTCACCCTAAAGGTACAGACTAAAAGCTTTAGAGTTTATATAAAGGCAGGACCTAAAATAAGATTTTCAAACAGTCAGATCCTTGGTCCTAAACACTGCTTCCATCTAAACCCATCTAAACTCAGAGCTAGAGGCCAGGCCGGCACAAGGCAAGGTTGTGTTCTGCACGCTGCCCATACTAGTACCATGGTCTCTGCCTCTTTCTCTGACATATCCAAGAGAAGCTCGCTCTGACGTGGTTCTGCTCGGTGAAGGAGGATACAGGCAATCAGGCCGTGGTATGTGCGCCCCCCTACCAACCCCCAAGAGCAGAACACTTCCTGGCTACTTCTGTTTGGTATGTCTTTGTTTTGGTTTAGCCCTGGCAATCTGGCAGGCAGTCTATTTCCAGGAGGAGCTCTGTCCACAGTGTGGATGCCCCAGGCTTGAGGTCCTCATTCATTTTCATAAACAGAGCCAGTTGCCACAGTGACTGGTGCTGTGAGCAGCTGCGAAATAGCAGAGGTCACCCAGAGCTTTCTTTGGGTTCTACAGTCTGTTCCTAGGCATCTGTGAACAGTGGGTCCACGGGAGCTGCAGTCACGCGAGCTAGTGCTCCATATGGAGTCTGGGCCGTGGAGGAACTGCTGAGCAAACTGCAAATACAAACGTGGTTTCAGGCGGGCCCCAGACCCCACCTGACAGATCTCGGCCTGGGGGCTCAGGAAGACCGAAGGGTACAAGGAGTGGCAACTTCCTCCCTGTGACTTCAACAGTCCCCAGAGCAGTGCGAGGGTGCAGGGCCAGAGTAGCGCAAAGGGAAGGATCTCGGAAAAGTGAATGTGGAGTTGGACCAGTGCCACTTCTGCCTGGCATGCTTCCCGCTCCCCCCACCCCCACACGGCAGGAAGCACATCACACCTCCCACTCGGCACACACAGGTAAAAACTTCTGGACTGGAGTCCCTAAGGTCTTTTCAAGCCAGAATCCGCCACTATTGTGTTTCCACCTTCCCAAGGCAAGACTGCCCAAAGGCCAGAGGCCTGTAACACAGGCTGAGGCTCAGCAGGCACCCCTGCCCACCTGCCTTGGGTTGTCCATTTGCTAAGATCAGTAACAATGTGTCTTTCTCTGCAAAGTGCGGCTTCTGTCCTCAAGGTAGATGCTTTCAGACAAAAACAACAATAAAAATGAGACTATATAAGCCCTAGTCACTCTTGCAAAACCAAATCACCCTGGCAGAGGCCCAAGGAAGCTATAGAACAGAATTAAGCATCAACTTCACTTAGTCTTTCAGACTTATTCCCATGTTAACAGCATGGAAGTAATAAACATTCTTTGGCCCTAGTGCCAGTTCCAGAGACAAGTGATCATTTAAAACTTAAACAAAATTAGGTTTTACCATTCCCAGAAACATATGCTTCTGTCTTTATCCACCATGAGCCACTTAGACCACTACAAGGAGAGGAAAATAGAATTAAAGTTTCCTAATTTGTCAGCATAACCCAAAGGTAAACTCAAAGGTAAAGCATGTATGGATCAAACATGCTTTGCAAGCAGGACCCAAATGTCTTACATATAGAATTTTTTGTGTTATTTCCACCACTGTAGTTTATCACACAGGCCAGAGGAAACCTAAACAGTTTGTCCTTAGGCAAATAGTTCAATAAGTTAGACTTCAAAGTCTCCATATTAACCTCTGTTTACACAAAGTAATGTGTTTCCTTTGCCTGCGGAACATCAAACTACTTCACAATTAATTACCTCTACTTTTTAAAAAACTTAAGTCTTGTTAAATATAATAGCCAATATATTTTAAGCAGCAGGGGGAAGGTATGTTCCAAATCTGCTCCATTCGCTACAGAGACAAAAATGATAAGACAACATCCATGGAATTTACTAACATAGAACAGTTATTTAAAAACAAAAACTTTTTTCCTCAAATGTTATTTTTCTTCTTGCATTATCTGCTTTCCTTTTCCATTTTGCCTATGAACACTGTGAATCTAATAATGGATCAGCATAGATTTTTAACCCTTTGCTTAGAAATTTAACAAAGTTAAAATTCCAAGTAAAGGTAAGGCTCAGAAAATTCAAAGTTATTTCATGTTCTAACTAGTCAGCACTTAAACTTCTTTTCCTCAGAGCGTTCCTAGTTCACGATTGATGGAACACCCTAGAAATTAACTCCACAGCCTGTATAGGGAAGCATAAATGGACACACAGCAAGTGGCCATAAATGAGAGAGAGCTTTGCAAATACTAAGGTCACCTTTGATATACAGAGACAAATCAATCCTCCTTTGAATTTGGATAGGAATTTGCAAATTTATTTTATCTATTTTCCATTTTATATTACCCACAAAATAACCACATTTGACAGTGATATTATCTATGGAGTGTTTCCTATGTGCCAGGATCTCTTCTAAGCATTTGATGTATATTAATATGTCTATTCCTCACAACAACCTTGAAATATACTATTATTATCCCAATTTTACAGATGAAAAAACTGAGGTAGAATGATAGTAAGTAACTCACTCAAAGTCATAATGTTATTGAATCAAACTATTAAGCCAAGCCAGCCAGCAGGGTAATTTAAGGTCAGAACTTGGACTAGCAGGCAGCCCAGCCGTCTGGGTTCCAAAATCAACGGTGTTTCTTCCTAGAGAAAACCCTGAATCGGATATCCTGAGGAATACGTCAAAGAGTTCTGACCTAAATATATGTCCTTATTCTATGGAAAACTTAGCTACTGGCATATTAAAGGGAGATACAAACACTAAAGGAAAAAGGAGTCCAGATTCCCTTAATTATATGCTCAAAATTCTCAGCTAATGTCATTCTAATTTTATACATATTTTCTACACTGTCAGATAGTCTGCAAATTACCTAAGAAACTGTTTAAAGCCTTTAGAAAGAGAAACCATTTGGACAGTATATGTTGAAATTTTCACTACATTTTTCTCCTACATCGTAATGTTTTGATGGCTTTTTACAATTCGTGTTTTTGGCAAACTTGTTTCATTAGCACTCAACTAAAGCTAAGCTCATGTAACTCACCACCCCAGCTGCAGTTTGAAACCGCCATCCAGCTGGCTGATGTAAAAACTCAATTCTGATAGCATGGTATACTCCTGCCTTTGATAAGATTAGAAACCTTTCCTTTCTAGAAAATCCTCACATATCAAAAGAGAAAAAATACTTTTCTCTGAATGTAGTTGAAAGTTGCAAATAATAATAGACACTTCTCCTGAGATCTTATTTCCTATCCTCTGATAGGTTCCACTTCAGTTCGGGCCCAAAGAATGGGCCATGACATACAAGTGAAGGTAATGTTTATTTTCCTGCACTAGAATGGAAATACATTTCCATTTGAGAGTGCAGATGTCACTTAAATACTGAGCACCTATACGCCAAGTTGTTGTGGCTGCTGGAGATACAGCAGGGAACGACATCACCAGTTTCTCCTCCGCTTTCATGGAGGTTCCATTCTAAGTAGGAGGAGAAACAACGCACAAACATGCAAGATCAAGGTTTTTTTGGGTTTTTTTTGTTTTTTTTTTTTTTTGAGACAGAGTCTTACTCTCTTGCCTGGGGCAAGTGCTGTGGCGTCAGCCTAGCTCACAGCAACCTCAAACTCCTGGGCTCAAGCAATCCTACTGTCTCAGCCTCCCGAGTAGCTGGGACTACAGGCATGCGCCACCATGCCCGGCTAATTTTTTCTATATATATTTTTAGCTGTCCAATTAATTTCTTTCCATTTTTGGTAGAGATGGGGTCTCGCTCTTGCTCAGGCTGGTCTCGAACTCCTGAGCTCAGAACGATCCGCCCACCTCGGCCTCCCAGAGTGCTAGGAAAGATCAAGTTTTTAAAATGCAAAGAAGCTCCACCTTCAGGAAAGGACAAGTAAAACAGTGCATGGGGATGTTTTGTGAGAGTGGGGTCCAGAGACCTAGGCACTGTCTGTCCCATCTGGCTCACTGCCCCATCACAAACTCACTGGGACAAATTTCTGTGCCAAAAATGTTCCCAACTAGCTCAGGACAGCTCTAACTGCAAATCGGAGCCTTACTTCTTTTACCAACAGGGAGCGCCCTCAACTTTGACACACACCATCCAGCCACTTTTATACAAAACTTAATTTTCCAGAATTTGCTTAGCTGTTACCATTCAGATGCATTATTTATTAGCCAAAATTCGCTGTAGCTCTGCCCAGCAGAACTAGGGGCTGGGAAAGGAGGTTACAGCCAGGTGAACTGCAGCACAACATAAGGAAGAATTTTTCAAGAGTCAGAGATGTTTTAAATTCAAGCAAAGGTCTGGGCCTCAGTCAACAGGATATGAGAAAGGTGACTTGTGTATCAGGCAGAGTTAGAACAGATAATCTCCAAGGATTCTTAAAATGCCAACATACCACTAGAACTCTACTATGCTATACGAATACCAAATCTTCCCAGATTTAACTTACCTTAAACATTACTTTATGATAATGTTGTTAATGAGATAAAAATTCAGATATCGTGAAGAAATAAACAACCTAAAAGATACCACTTGTTAACTAAGCAATAATTATAACAGCATACAAATACCGATAGCTACAGCTTCGCAGTGCTTTGTAAGTGCCAGGCAGTGTTTTGAGCACTTGAGGCATAGTATCTCATTACATCTTCAAAACAACCCATTTTAGATGAGGACCCTGGAGCAAACACAGGTTACACAGCTACTCGGTGGCAGACCTAGGACTTGCACCCAGGCAGCTGGCTCTCAAGTCTGTGCTCTAAAGCCGTATGCTCTGTTAAGAAGTCCTGCTGAGGGTGGGGAGCCTTTTCCTCTTCTATTGTATTACATAAATATCTTAAAATAGTAACTATTTAAAGGAACCTTTGAAATTTGATGAATGAAACTTTATGATATAAGATAATCATAAATTTCTATTCCAGAAATAATATTTACTAAATTTACTTTACTATAATTTACCAAATTGTAGAAGGTCTCACAAAGTTCAGTTTCCAAATCTTATTTCCAAGTAGTAGCTTAAACACTGGGAGAATCTGGCTCAAAATCAGTTATAATATTTTCCTATGACAATATAACAGAAACACACACTGCATTAGATATTTATATTTCTGCTAAATATCAGAGATGCCAAAATTGGCAATTATGACAGGGCTGGCCCTCAACTGTGGCAGTTTCCATTACAAAATCCACTTTACAAGAATGCAGGATCCTGTTTAAAAATTGACTTAGACTGATACTTAATATGACAATATACTATCAGCTTCCTCTTCTCGTTTCCTCATTTTAAAAAGCTAAGCCATCGAGTCTCCTTCCACTTCAACTAAAAACAGTAAATGTTAGTTCCAAAGTTTGGGATTCTTAATACATTCCAGTCAGCATTTTTTAAAGTTTATATTTGTAAATATTAATGATGTTTAAAGAGTCTTAATAACCAATTTTTTAAAACCCAAAGTACCAAAATAACTAATTAACTTTGTGAATACTGTAAGTCTATATGTAATGAATACAGAACTTGAGTCTGCTTCAGTATAGACATCAGTGGTATGTTAAGAACCTATTAATAAATTTAAATGATTTATGCAAATACTTATATTCATGTAAAATAAGTTTACATACATTACAGCAGAGAAATTCTTGGAATCATGCATTTTTTAATTAGTGACATATATAAACTGACAAAAACATTCCACGATAATTAAAAATCTTGTCTTTGCTCATTATAGCAAAATCCAATAATAATTAAAACTTCTATTTTTAAGGGAACAGTGAAAGAAATAATTTACAAGCCCAAAAAGTCAGAACAAGGCCTTCGAGTCCCTGCCTCACAAATATTACTGTGTCATATCCTTAGGTATGATCTTTTTCATGTTTAACCTTGCAAATATCACACTCCAGAGATTGCTGTATCACCCGCGATGCCCAGGCGGCAAGATGGAATCTGCAACAGTGATTTGGAATCAGAGTTTGGGCTGAAAAAACTTGGCGATCCTATAGGCCAATCCCCCTCACCTCCCAGTTGAGTAAACTGGTCAGTGAGTGACTTGTGACTCCCCCAGGGCTAAGATTCCTTGGTAGAGCCCTTCGCTGAATCTTTATTTGGTCCAGAAGAAAAGATTTTCCCCACTGAAATATCACTTCTGTATTATTCGGAAAGCAGCAATTCTGAAACTTTTTGGTCTTAGGATCCCTTTATGCTTTAAAATTACTGAGGACTCCAAAAACATTTTGTTTATATGAGTTACATTTATCAACATTTACCACAATAGAAATTAAAACTGAGAAATTTTTAAAATATGTATTAATTCATTCAAAACCAGTAATAATAAATTCATTGCATATTAATGTAAACAGTATCTTTCATGAAAAATAACTATTTTCTGAAACGAAACATAATTCAGTGACAAGAGCAGCATCGTTTTACATTTTTGCAAATGTCTTTAATGTCTGGCTTAATAAAAGGCAGCTGAATTTTCAGATCTACTTTTACATTCAAATTTTTGTGATACGTTGTTCTGTTTGAAGGATATGAAGAAATCTGGCCTCACACAGATACAGTATATGAATTTGTAAGTTACAAGTCTTAATAATCTTTTCATATACTTGTGGCTATTTCTTTTCTTAAGGTTGGTTGCGATGCAGAATCTGAATCACATAATGAATTTTTCATAATCTGTAACATTAAAATCAATTGCTTTCCCCAAAATACTTAGTAATTTCAAAGTGAAAAATAGTAACTTTACAGCAGAGAATTCTGGCAGACAACACTCTAGCCAAGTGATCAAGGTTAACATCACCAGCAATAAGTCCTACCAGCATAATGTACCCCGGGTTTGATGCCCTGAAAAGGGTAGATTACCCCTGTGGTATTCTTCCAGATAATGCCTAATCTTGGTGTAATCATGAGAGAACATTAGACAAACCCAAATTGAGGGACATTCTCCAGTACTTTTCCAAAGTGTCAAGGTCATTGGAAGACCAAGGAATCACCACAGATTGCAGGAGACTAAGGAGACGTGACAACTAAATGCCATGTGAGATCCTGGATTGGATCATGGAACAGAAAAGAACACTAACAGAAAATTTGGTAGAATCCTAATGAATTCTATACTTAGTTAATAATATTGCACCAAGATTAATTCCTTAGTTTTGATAATTGTGCTATGGTTATGTAACATGCTATTATATTATAAGGCAAAGTTGAGTGGTAGGCGTAAAGAAATTTTCTGTACTACTTATCCAACTCCTCTGTAAGTTTAAAATTACCTCAAAATAAAACATTTTTAAAAAGCAATTGCTCTATATTATGCTCTCAAGATGTGGGATACTTCGCCCATGCATGATTTTACAATATCGTGCATTGGTCATCTGGAAAATAATGTTTACTGAGTTATGGAAATACGCCAAATGAGACATATTTCATTATAAGATATCCAAAAAAGCCACATTTGCTCATATCTCCATTGATGTTATCAGAGAAGTACTTAACTATTGAGAAACTGTCACAGTCATGGTGATGAATATAAGTTTTCCAAAATTTTAATTTTTGTTCAAAAAATAAAATTTTATCATTGCCAACAAATACTATCAGTTGTCCATGACATAACAGCCTCATTTTGTTCATTTTCTTAAAATGTCTGCCAAATACTGAAGTCTGGATGACCATGATTTGTCTACCAGTCGTTCTTCAAGTAAAATGGTGTTCCATGAAAAACAAACAAGTTCAGCTCACAACTGCACGACTGCTTTTCCTCAAGACGACCATCATACTTTGGCATGTAGAAGTGCTACATGCGTACTTCTCATTTCATCATACAGAATATGACATGGGTGTGAAGGTTTATACTGCTTCATCAAGGTTTTTCCCTGAGACACAGTCTCACTCTGTCACCCATGCTGGAGTGCAATGGCACAGTCTTAGCTGACTTCAGCCTTGAATTGCTGGGCTCAAACGATCCTCCTGCCTCAGCCTCCCAAGTAGCTGGGACTACAGGCCTGTGCCTTCATACCTGGCTCATTTTTCTTATTTTTTGTAGAGAAGGGTCTCGCTATGTTGCCTGGGCTGGTTTCAAATGCCTGACCTCAAGCAATCCTCCTGCCTTGGCCTCCCAAAAGTGCTGGGATTACAGGTGTGAGCCACCATACCCAGCCAAGAACATTCTTAAATGAAACCGGCAGTTTTTTATTGCAAGTGTCTGACAGTGAAACACAGCCTTGATTCCTGCTAGGTCCCAGCAGTTTTATCTAATATTGCTTTTATACCATCAGTGCAATTTTAACTCAGTGAAAAAGACAACATCTTAACATTATTATAAAAATAGTTTAGTAGTATTTTGGGAGGCCGAGGTGGGAGGATTGCTTGAGGGCAGGAGTTCTGAAAAGAGTACTATGCTAAGCTTTGTACTATGCTAAATTTTATCATTTTAAAGAAAATCACTTTGTAAAGTCTTTAATTGGTAGTTATAAGATTTTCATAACATCTCACAATTTAACTGGGATATACCAGTAGGTCTTCACATTGTGGTACAGCATTACTCCTCCAAAATAAAAGCATAATGAGACTAAAAAAAGAAATACAGCAGCAAAGAAAAATCATACTCATCTATCAGTTTGAAAGCTTTAAAAGTATTTTTTATAATCCTTCACAGCTCTGGGATCTGCATTCCTACCAACTCCATTAAGTTAGTTGGGACTCATCAGGCAGAAAGGGTTAAAAGTTCAAAGTTGCTGCTCCAGGCCTCCTGGCTAAGAAGGCAGGTTGCCCAGGTCTCAGGACAGCCGGCCTCACACAGAGCAAACACAGAGGCTGCTGTGCACTCAGGAATAAATTCCTCAACCAGCACAGACTCTCCTGAGGCATCATGTAAGCTTTTTCCAATAGATTCCAAGCTGAGTAATAAACAGAAAATAATAGATTTTGTTGGGCCTTCCTTGAATTCAGGAAGATCTGACAATATCACGAAATGGCTTAGCACAGTCCTCTGAAATTTTTCATTAGAATTCTTTTCTCCTGAATCATGTTAATAAAGTAAGATTTGCTCTGGGATTCAGACAAAATGACTTGCTCAAAGGCTGCTCAAGCCCAGAAGGACGAGAAAAAAGACACTGAAGCCTGTCAGGAGAAGGCAGGGCCAGGCCCAGGCATTGGCAGATTTCTGGATGGATATTTTCAAATAGAGCGATGCCCACCTCCCTTATATAACACTCGATTGGCTCTTAGAGAAATCTGAAATACTTTCATCTTCAACTGTCTACACTGCCCTCAGAGACAACAGAAATGAGCACTTGGCTCAAAATGCCTCAAATCTCTCTCATCTTTAAGAGGCAGGGACTTCTGTTATTTTTGTACAATTCAGTCAGCTGAGCTAATTCTAGGTATTATTATTCTGTATGGCAAATGTAGCAAAATAATGCAAACCTATTTTTCCCCTTCATGCATACAGTATGCCCTGAACGTAAATTGGCATGCACGTGATTTCAAACCGAGATTTCTTTTTAAACACTGTTGTCCAACTGCAGTAGCAGTTGGAGCAGTTGGAAAATTCACATTTTGCTGATCTGGGCCACCTAAACAGCGGACATGAGGATCCCGATTTGTTTTATTTTAAAAAGACAAAGGAAAAAAACTACTTAAAGCCCTGACTCTGATTCCTTTGAACATTTAACACTTAAAACCTGAATTGTTTCACAACAAACTAGGGCTCCTTTTCCTCTAAGAAGAGGCCCTTGGGAAGTATTTATTTAGTTATGTTAGGTAATTGTGTTTCTCTCACAAAATAAAAATAAACACAAGCTCTTGAAGATGGATGCTGTGTGGGCTCTCTAGGTCCACATGAGCTCCCTCCCAGAGAGCCTGGAGCAACCAGCTGGCAATTTAGGGAACAATATGGCCACAAGCACTTCTCCAAAAAGAAAAGCAACTCCCCTCTTGGCCCAACTCCAAAAAGCAATTGAGCCGGGTAAGGTCCAGGCTAATCTCTGAACAGCCTCTCTGCCAACTTTCTCCTACAGGCATTAGGTTTTTCAGCAAGGGCTTTGCAAATAATCTAACAATTAATTAGGGCTTTTGAATTCACCCCATACCATTAATGGAGCATTGCCAGACAGCCTTTGATAGTGTACTTCTAGGGCTAATTAAGCTTGGCAAAATAGAGGACACAGACTCCCTGGGCACCCACAAGGGCCAGGCTGAGACCTAGCAGGTGACAGTTAAGTTGTCCTCACAGACAATCCTAGGGTGACGAAGGTGGTAGGCTGCCTGGTTCAGGTCCTTAGGGTCCTTTATAATATGCCAGATCCTGCTCTCAAATTATATAATTATCAGGTTCTTGATGTTCAAGCTATTCTTTCACCCTAAAGACATTTTTTTCTTCTGAGTAGAAACTCTCGATTTGGTACTTAATATTAATAGTTTGGTATTGTTTCTGGTCCACACTCCCAATACTCTACCCCCAAAAAGATTATTTAAGAAGAAAAAAAAAGAAGTATAGTAATGTATAGTCATTTTTGAAATGTATACCTTAAAATAAATGTCATCGCAAAATTTCCTTTTTGCAATCAAAGAGGCCTTGCATAATCCAAGATTTCTCACTCCCATAACCTCCGTCATGTGGGAAATCTATTTTTTTCACTATCTAATGCCACACAGAATTCCAGACTGCTCCACATGCATGGCCAGCAAGATAAACACATTTTTTGGGAGGCCTAGAAAAAAGCTAGCAGGGGGCAAAAAGAAAAAATATTGTTGCATTCCTCTGGACTTTTCTGGTTCAATTTCAAAAACAGAATGACCACCACCTGGGGCTTACGGCAATCTCCAGAGCTGTACCTAGGTTGTTCACTGCCCCTCTAACAACAGTGATGAGGCCTGAGAAAGCAAATCAGAAAACATCCTAAACTACTCAGTGGCAAAACAAATAAACATAAGTTATTTTAAAACACAACTTTTCAGGCACAGAGGTTAAAATCTTCTTAGTGTCTTACCCCAATTTGTAATAAATATGGTGTCAGGTGCTTAATAAATATCAACAACTACTTAGGGAATTTTTTTCCCCTGTAAAAAATGTTAATTTTTTAGATTTCTAGCCTGGATTCTGATTATAGGAATAAAGTAAGAAGTCAGTGAGGAAACCCAAGTTAAAAACTAGAACCCTTCCAGCAGAAATGAGGATATACTCCACTTTCAACTTTTAGTCCCTAACCCCCAGAGCCACCCTTGCAAACCCACCTTAACTCCTCACAGCCAGCCTTACCATCTGCCACTACCTAGAGTCCTTCAGCCACGGCTGCCTGAACCAATGTCCCCACCCTCAGTGAGTCAACACAAGTCTCCCACCTTGGTGTAAGTCCCAAGGCAAGAAACGCGAAAAGGCAAAAGAGGCACAGAAAAGGAATAAATCGGGGGACGGGGATTCCTTCTTTAACAACTAAGATGATTATGTCAAGGTGTCGCCTCTGCTAATAAAGACGCACCTGGTTTCTGCAGGTGCACCACACTTATAACCAGAGAGTGAAGGGTGTCTGTGGAACTCACTCAAACCAACTTCCCCTCCAGTACAGGGATCCCTCTGACCCAAATGAGTTTACTGAAAGGTGTTCAAGGTAGCTGTTTCAAGGGCAAGCTAAAACCAAGCTCCTTTTATGACACTGAGAAATTTTCTAGGTGTTTGCCTGTTCCGTTATGATATGTACATTGAGAAAACAGATCTATGTTGTCAAATGTGGTTCTCATACCAGTGACATCAGCATCATGTGGGCCTCTTAAAAATGTACATTTGATCTATGAAGAAGATCTACTAAAACAATCTACATTTTAACAAGATGCCCAGGTAATTCTCATGCACATTAAAGTTTAGAAAGCACTGGTCTAATATCTGTTTATAACTTCCAACTCCAAAAATAAAACTTCCTACTCCACAAGCAAGATGATTATACCTGTCAGGCAAAAGCAATATGAATGAACATCCATATTATAAAACACATATTTACATATATTTATTTTTTTGAGACAGGGTCTCACTCTGTCACCCGGCTACAGTGTAGTGGCATCATCGTAGCTCACTGCAACCTCAAACTCCTGGGCTCAAGCAATCCTCCTGCCTCAGCCTCCCAAGTAGCTGAGACTATAGGCACATGCCACCATGCCTGGCTAATTTTTCCATTTTCTGTAGAGACAGGGTTTCACCTTGCTCAGGCTGGTCTCGAACTCCTGGACTCAAGCAATCCTCCTGCCTTGGCCACCCAAAGTGCTAGAAGTGTGAGCCACTGTGCCTGGCCAAACATATTTTAAAGTGATTATTTTCTTTACAAAAAAGAAAAAAAAAAATTCTTCTATTAGGTTATTAAGTATGAAATGTCTGAATTCCTTAAGTGCCAAGTTTGACAGTTGATATCTCTGGCATTTTACTTTGACACTCTTATTTTATTTCTGCTGTGAAGGTCCCTCCTCAGTCTTTCAAATGCACATTTTGGCTTGTGATTACCTTTCACATTTTTTTTTTTAGAGAAATTTTTGTGAAACCATGGATAAGGTCAAAAATTTGTGTTATTTTCAAATGAGTTCTGTTGTGGAATCAATGCAGTGCAGACAGCTCGAAATATCAACAAAGTGTTTGGGAAAGATGTGGCTAATGAACACACAGTACATCGATGGTTTGAGAAGTTCTGTTCCGGTGATTTTAGTCTTAAAAATGAGCCACATGGGCGACCTGAGACCAAAGAGGATAATGATGACCTAAAAGCTGTAGTGGAAGCAAATCCATCTCAACCTATGCATGAATGAGCAGCAAGGTTTGACGTTACTATTCCAACAATATTGGACCATTTGAAACAAATCAGCAAAGAAGCTGGATAAACGCGTACTGCATGAATTAATAAACAAGTGTCAGAAGAGAAATCATCTCAAAGCTTGCCTTTCCTTGCTCTCACGACATAAAGGCAAACCATTCCTACACCGTATTGTTATGTGTGATGAGAAATGGATTCTTCTTGACAATTACAAGCATTCAGCACAATGGCTGGATAAAGATGAAGTGCCAAAGCACAGTCCAAAACCAAATACTCACCAAAAAGCTAATGGTGTCTGTCTGGTGGTCCAGCGCTGGTATTATCCACTACAGCTTCATGAAACCTGGTTAATCGATTACAGTGGATGTCTGCTGCAGCCAATTGGATGAAAGAATGAGGATGCTTGTGATTAAGAGCCGAGATTGGTCAACAGAGACAGGCCAATCCTCTTGAAAGACAATGCTAGACCACATGTTGCACAAACAATGCTGCTCAAACTGCAGAGGCTGGACTTGGAAACTCTCTTGTCATCTACCATATTCACCAGACCTTGCATCAACTGACTACCACTTCTTCCAGGCTTTGGACCACTTCTTGCAGGGAAAAATATTCAATTCTCAACAAGCTGTGGAAAACGCCTTTCACGATTTCATTGCCATTTGCCGCCCAGGCAGTCACTGCCGGCATAAACAAGCTGCCTTAAGATAGCAACATTGTGTCGATAGTTTACTCACATACTTTGATTCATTCTACTGCTTTTTTTTGTTTGTTTGTTTTGAGACAGAGTCTGGCTCTGTTGCCCTGGCTAGAGTGCCGTGGCATCAGCCTAGCTCACAGCAACCTCAGACTCCTGGGCTCAAGCGATCCTCCTGCCTCAACCTCCCGAGTAGCTGGGACTACAGGCATGCACCACCGTGCCCGGGTAATTTTTTCTCTCTCTCTCTCTATATATTTTTTTTTAGTTGTCCAGATAATTTCTTTCTCTTTTTAGTAGAGACAGGGTCTCGCTCTTGCTCAGGCTGGTCTCGAACTCCTGACCTTAAGTGATCCACCTGCCTCAGCCTCTCACAGTGCTAGGATTACTGGCGTGAGCCACCGTGCCCGGCCCATTCTACTGCTTCTTGTTTGAGACATAATAAACCACATTTTTGATTTGAAATCAGACATTCCATATTTAATGACCTAACATAAATATCAAGCTCCTTGCTCACAATATGTAGTTTAACTTATAAAAATGGGTTTACACACAATTAAAAAATACTCATTTACTATATCAACCATATTTCTCTGAAACACTAACTTAAAACACTATAAGAAACATTTCTGCAAAAGGTAGTAAGACCCTCAAAACTCAATCTTGAAAAACAGACTACTTGAGAAAGGAAAAGAACAAGACTTGGAAATTCAGGAGGGTTCTTGCCACTAGAGACATACTTCATGAGGATAAGGATTTTTGTTTTGTTCACTATTATATCTCCAACACCTGGAATAGTGTCTGAAATACAATAGGTGATTAATAAATGCCTGTTGAATCAATCAATCAATATCTTAGGAAATCTGCGTTAGAAAAAGATGGAAAAACTCATTCTTTGCACTACCTCCAAAGTCCCCCCATTTCTGTGCATCAGAAGCTAGCAAAGTACCTGAGACCTAGTAAGTACTGAAAGTTCACTGACTAGACTACAGTTCTCATCTAAGACAAAGCAGTTATTTGAAAGTTTAACGCAAAGGCAAAATGATAAATGGCTCTTTCCTCTAAGTCAAAAGGAAAAGATGGGGCAGGCAGGAGCTATGCGGCATTTTGCTTCACCATGCAGTACACCTAACTATTAATATAACTTTCAGCAATGAAATATAATTGTCATGCACAGATGCATCCCACCGGAAAAGCTTATCACAGGAAAATGCTGCGGCAGCCTGGTGGTGTCAACGATGGAAACAACAGAACAGGGGCCACTCGCCCCTGAGCGCTGTGCTACCTGAGCATGCTTTGGATGGGGCAGGAGAGGACGAAGGAGGGAGGTGTTACCCCTGATGGCTCTGCTGGATCTTCTAGACTAGGACTAAGGTATTCAGGCATGCGAGGACAAAAAGAAGCAACACAAAGAATTTAGAGCGGTTTTATTGGGCCTTTTTCCTCTTGCCATATATGGTTCCTTCATTGCCAACAGAGAATAACTTTGAAATAAAATTTCTTCTAAATCATTATTTTCCCTTGAAGGTAGTAAAATTTTCCACATTCCACTGTACATTTTTTTTTTTTTTTTAAGCTTTCTACGAGTTGGCAGAAGGAGCAGGAGAATAGCCGGGCCTCAGTCCCCAGAGCACCTGCTGCCTGTTCCTTGGAAGGAACATTCTGAAAGCAAGTGCATTTTTAAGCCCTCTGGAATTCCACCTGATTTACAGGGCCCTCTCAGAAAACAAAAATATGACTAGATTGGACTTCAGGATAAATGTTTTTAGACCACTTTGGCAGAGAACGTTTTACAAAAAATGGAAGTCAGTGGCTCGCGTGGACGTGGTGCAGGACGGGCCAATCGTCCGAGAGGGGCGAGCGCCTCAGCGCCCGTGCGCAGGGCCAGTCCCGAAGGCAGGCCTCGCGCTGGAACACAGCCCAGAACGCTCCCTGCTCCCACGTCACGTCCAAAATCAGCATGCTCAGGGTCTATCGGGAGAGTCAAGGCACCCCCGGCATATCAGGGATTGGTCATCAGAGCAAAAAAAGCTAAGAAAGACTAATTTCCTACATACACAACTGGTAAAATTACAAGCTTTTATCAATTAAACAGCTGTGTAAGCACATACAGACAGCTCTGTCCTGATGGAAATGTTTATCACTATTTATAAAACAGACCATCACTGATGTCCTAAAATAATCCAAGTAAATCAGAAATCCAGAAAGCAGGGTGGCAATTGCACAGTCTAGGATAAGGATGCAAAGGAGAGAGAAACCTGGATTCTCTTGACTTGTCTGACATCAAACCTAGGGATAATCTTGCATACTTGAGAAATATCTTTCTTACACTATATACACCTCCAGTTACCCAACTAGCTATTGGTAAGCTCACTTTGCAAATGAAAAAAAGAAAAAGGCCTTGTATTAGATTCATATCACATTCCACCCCCCGCCCCAACACCCACCGACGTCCATGCAGGGCAAGGAAATCTTTGAGAAATGAACTCACCTTCTTCTCACCTACTGCTAACTGTCCCAACACTGTGTGTGTGTGTGTGTGTGTGTGTGTGTGTGTGTGTGTGTGTGTGTGTGTGTGTCCGTCCTTGTGTTGCGTCTGTGGAAAAACCTACAGGAAAAGGCAGCGAGGGGTGGGGGAGGACCTCAGCACACTTGTGTGTACCATGATATCCCCAAGGGGAATCAGTCTAAAATACAGGCCATTCTATACACGCTGGGTTTTTAAATAATAGTTCTTTGCTCTTTAAAATACACAGAAAGTTGGGCACCCTGGTGATAGCTGGTATCACAATTGACAACATCCTTTCCCTGTGTGTCCAAAAGCAGAATTAAACATGAAAGTGGTTATAATGACCACCTAAAGACAATAATCATCACAGACCAAATCAACTAGCTGTGGCCAAAGACCTGGGGGTTGGCAATAGAAGGCCTTTTTTCAATCTGCTTTGAACCTTCAAGACTATCCATCCTCTATCCTCTGCATCCCCTGGTGGCAGCCCACACTGGCCGCCTGCTCATTTGGTTAGCAGAGAGGAGAAAACTATGGCAGAACCACCTCTGAGGTTCTCATGCCATTATTTTAAGTCCTAGATGGATAAAGAAAACGTACACACAATGGAATACTATTCAGCCTTAAAAAGGAAAGAAATCCTGTCATTTGAGACAACATGGATGAACCTGGAGGACATTACGCTAATAAGCCAGGCACAGTAGGACAAACACTGAATGATCTCACTTATACGTGCAATCTGAAAGAGTCAAACTCATAGAAACAGAGAGTAAGATGGTAGTTACCAGAGGCTGTGGGGTGGGGAGATTAGGGAGATGTTGGTCAAAGGACACAAAATTTCAGTCAGACAGGAGGAATAAGTTCAAGAGATTTATTGTACATCGTGGTGATTACAGTTAATAACAATATATTACAGGCATGGGGCACACGCCTGTAGTCCCAGCTACCCAGGAGGCTGAGGCAGGAGGATCACTTGAGGCCAGGGTTTCCAGGCTGTAGCGAGCTATGATCGTGCCACTGTACTCCAGCCTGGCAACAGAGAGAGATCCTGTCTCTAAAAAAATAAAAACAAACAACAACGAAGACAAAAAAAAAAAAAAAAACAATTGTAGCAGCCACTGCCATAGCTGAGACCAAGACAGCCCTTACCCCTGCAGGGATGACCCACCCCTCAAGGACTTGTGCCTTCCTCAAGAATGCCTGGGCCATGGAGCCGGTCATGGCTGTGTCCTTCATCATTGGAGGCCTCACTATACTTCCGCCCTTACTCGGCCCCTATACCAAGTACACCATCCTGACCAACCAGGCCAGTCTCTACAACTACCCAGTGCCCACAGGATGACAGGACTATGCCGTCCGTGCCCGGCCACCCCCAGGACCCCAGGCCCAAGCCTGGAGTGGCTGAAGAAGCTATGAGCACCTCACTGGACAGAAGAACACTCCCTCCCCTGCTGTGGGCCCCTATAAAAATGTGAAAACAAACAAAAAAAACATAGTGCATACGTGAAAATTGCAAAGAGAATAGATTTTAAGAGTTCTCACCACAAAAAATAAGTATGTGAGGTAATGCATATGTGAAATAGCTTGGTTTAGCCATTCCACAACGTATACATGTATCAAATCATGTTGTACACCATAAATATATATGATTTTTACTTGTCAAGACAGGCTGACGGGTGCACTGTAGCAAAAAGAGCCTAGGATTTGTTGGTGCAGTTTGTCTGCAAAAGTGTGTTTGAGTTCCAGTTCAACCAAGAGTTGAATCATCTTCGTAAGTCACTTGCTTTCTCTAAGTCCCATTACTCTTACTCTAGATATGAAGAAAATAATACCTGCCTGCCCCAGAGACTGTTGTGAGGATCAAATGAAATACTTGGTGTAAGAGCATTTGGAAGATTATAAATACAATATGATATTAATATTAGTTTGGACTCTCCCCAAGGCTGCCAGCTTGTGCCATTCCAGACCAAGTATTAACCAGCTGGAATCTTGGCTTGCTGTCCCCTGGACACAAAGCGTTCAGAGCTTTCTTAGCAGAAAAAAAGCTCAGACTAAAAATATCTCAATTTTCCTGTGGACTCTACCTGGAATTCCAGGTATACCTAGTAGAGATGAAATCAACTATGTTTCCCAATAGAAATGTACAGTGTTCAGGTTGCAGACAAGCTTCCCAAAGGATGCATCTGGGCACTGGATCGAGACAGTGGAATACAGAAACTAGCCGTCCCATCGATAGCCCTCTGGCATCGACGCCAGCAGCACCCCTTTCACCTGGCACAAGGGGCCAATGGAGGGCAGACAAACCCAGCCCTTCCAACCAAACTGATTTCCCTCAATTCTCTGTGCGTGCCTCTTTTTCTCGTTAAGGCTTCTGGAAACACAGCCCTGCCCGATGCTGGCAAGCCTCAGAGGCAGCAGCAGCTAATATTTTTTAAAGATGTGTAGAACAGGGTTTTGTTTTGGGTTCTTTTTTGCCTTTTAAGTTTTTATTTTTACACTTTTTCTGTATTAAAAAGAAAAGCATAATTACCACAAATTACAAAAGATGAAATAATGAATAATGAATGAACCACTTCAGCCTGGGAAGCAGATACTCTCAATACTAATGTTATAATACAAGTATAGAACAGTTTTTAGAGTGAAAACTTGATGAGGCTTATGTCTGCAGTAGCAAGAGTTTACTTTTTAAACTTCCCACTTTCCTCACATTAGATAGGTTATAGGCTCTGAGAGAAGGTGCCAATAAATAACCTAAGGTAACTTCTAATCAGGAGGCACAAGGGTCCTGCACAGCTCGTGTTCAGCAAGCGCACGCCCGCCCTCCCCACAACTATACAATATCCCAAGGAACAAGGGAGGGAGGAAAGTATGAGTCCTAGCAAAGCAACCACTAACACTGGGACGCAGCTTGCAGCCCCGGTCTCCTTCGCCCTCCGCCAAAGCAGAGAAGGGAAAAAAGGCTTTCACTGAAGGCCCAGCCAAACTCAGAACTGGAACAAGCAGGCCCTGCTATTCTAACTTGGGCTCATTTTAGGCACTCCACCGTGCTCTGCCCCTGCCCTGGCCACGCATCGAAAGGAGGCCTGTTAGAACCCTCACCCCTCTGCTACCAAGAACTCTACACCTTGCCTCTGATTGCAGAGAGTTAAGGTTATTTCAGTGCAGTCAGAGTACACGTGGAGAAGGCCCATTACTTGAAGGTCCCTCTGCTCTGATGACTTATGTCCATCTCTTCTGAGGCCAAAGGGGCTTAACCTGGTTTCAGGATATCACACCAGTGGCTACTCACCTGGTATTTAATCAATCAAGAAGAGGTTTACTCATTCCACACCAAGGGTCTCCTCCTGAGAGAAGGATCTAGTCAAGTAATTAAAGGGCTGCACGCTAAAGCCGAACCACTTGGGTTCAAGTCCCAGCTCTGCCACTTACTAGTTATGGGACTTTGCACAAATTATTAACCAAATTGAGTCTCAGTTTCCTTGTTTGTAAAATGGAAGTGATGAAGGTAATGATAATACCCACCTCATAGGGTTGTCTTATAAACACAAAATAAGTTAGCTGGCAGAAAGAAAGCCCTTGATAAACGCCAGCCTAAGTGCCAGGCCCTGTTGTGTCTGAAGCTAATGAGAGTGTATTCTCAGCCTCACTGTTCGAGGCCACAGTTCGAATTCTAAGATTAAATAGTGCATGCCTTTGGCTACAGGGGATGGAAGAGAGAATCCAAACCTCATAATGAAATCCACAAGTCTCAATCTACTCCCATTCTTCTTCCTATTTCCATACCAGCTCTCCAGGTCATCCATTCATAAAAAAAAAAAAAAAAAAAAAAGTCAAGCACCTAAGTGCCACATCCTGTGCTGGGCATGGTTCCCATCTGGTCAACCCAGTGCCTCTGCCCAGTCTTTAAGACAGAGCTGGATCCCTAGTGCTCCCACAAAGCCCTCCCTGGCTGCTCTAACCCACAGGGGTCCCCCTTTTGACCCTTCTCAGGTCTTTCGGGTTTTACTTGGTATTCACCATACATTGGTTATTTGGTTATAGGGTGATATTTTTTAAGCCTAACTAAACTACAAGCAACTCAAAAGAAGGATGAATCTTACATTTCTTTGTACATGTATCCCTAAGTGACTAGTACTGTGCTTTGCACTTAGCAGGGATTCAGTGAATTAAGTGATTCACTTAATGTTTCAATAGGACACAGATGGCTTAAAGCAAATCCATTATCATTCTTTCAAAACAAACCCTTCCTCATAGTGTAGCAGCTTAAAGGCTCAATCTCTAGACCTAGAACAAGTAGGTTTATAGTTAAATTTGCCATTTATTAGCTGTGCGTCCTTGAGGAAGTTACTTAACCTCTCTGTGCTTCAGTTTCCTCACCTATAAACTGGAGATAATCAAAGTATCTATACTTCTTAGGGTAGTTATAAAATGTAAAGCACTCTGAATGGGACCTAGCATATAGTAATTATTAATACAGTAATTATTAATATTATTAATAATTATTAATACATTTAGAGTACTATTACTATTCCTATCTTCATTAAGTTCAACTCATCCAGAATGCCCCAAAAAGCATTTTGTAAAGTGTGCTGAGCCTATGTAGTAAAACTACTGCATATCATTACATACAAAACATTTTTCCTTCCTTCATTTGGCCCATTAAGTTGTAAAAAGTGAAAACAACCAACAAACTTCTACACCAAAAAGGCATCCCTTCCTCTGTGCTATTTATCAGTTGCCTTGAGCTGTTATAAAATCTGTAATTTTAAACTGTCCTTTCCACCTCTCAAAGCTTTGAGCATTTATACAACTAAAAAATATATATATATTTTCCCAATACTTTGAAAGAGGAAAGGAAGATCTTAAGCAAAACTAATTCACTATCAAATCATCAAGGTTGTACAAAGCCCTCAAAAACTCAATGCTTTCCCATGAAGCGCCTTCTTCAGTTGTGTTTTTCAGTCTGACCCAGGCGTCAATGAAAGCCCTGCCTCAACCCCACCGGGTATCATTATACATCTTGTCATCAAAACAGCAAATTTTCCGTCAAGCTGTTTCTTTTTTTTTTGTTACTACTTTTCAATGACATTTTAATTAAGATCTGTTTTAATGTACAGGCTAAAAGGCGAATGACACTTCGATAATGAGACAAAATGAAACTGCTGACAGATAATAATACAGACAGAATGGGCAGTTCAAATTCACACACTGGCATTCAAAAAAAAAAACCAAAAAACCTAGCAACTTTCTTTCAAGATATGTGCCATGAGGACATTCTGCTTTCCAGTCTCATAAACCAATTTTTCCCAGCTAGCTTTCGCTCAGTCTGTGTCTGCATGTGACCCCTGGCCTGAGTCTGTTGGAGTTTTAACGGCAATCTGGTTTCTTCAGTATAACACAGAGGTTAAGAATACCGATGTAGGCAGGGCGAGGTGGCTCACACCTGTAATCCCAGCACTCTGGGAGGCTGAGGCGGGAGGATCACTTGAGCTCAGGAGTTCAAGAACAGCCTGAGCAAGAACAAGACCTTACCTGTCACTACAAAAAATAGAAAAATTAGCCAGGTGTGGTGGCACGTGCCTGTAGTCCCAGCTATTCGGGAGGCTGAGGCAAGAGGATCGCTTGAGCCCAGGAGTATGAGGCTGCAGTGAGCTGTGATAATACCACTGCACTCTACCCAGGCGACAGAGCAAGACTGTCTCAAAACAAGAAAAAAAATACAGATGTCACATCTGTCTCCCCTACTTCCCAGCTACATGACACCATGTAAGTTACCTACTCTCTCCATATCTCATTTCAACATCTATAAAATGGCAAAAATAATAAAATAATTATACCTAACAGAGTTGTAATTAAGTGAGCTCATTAAATAAGAATATCTTTGTTCATTTTTTTTTTCTTTTTCAGGATCTTACTTTCAAGTCATTTATTCATTTTTATATTCTATAATTGTTTAGCCCAGTGCCTGGCTGTAGTGCACACTCAATAAATGGTAATTACTATCACTGTCATCTGTATGTGCAATTCAATAGCCAATACCAAGAGGCTAATCACTTCTCAAGTCAATGCTTTTCTTGTTGAGACTTGCCAGTTTCCAGGACGGAAATTAGTTTTATGTAGCTCATTACCAGAACAGACACAAAGCAAATTAGAACAAAATCAAGCAAATTAAGCTTCAAATTTATTAAGTAACCCTGACAGCAAACACTAAGATACTGGTGTGAGGGGTCTGACACTCTTATTTAAGCAACAACATTCCGACCAAGTCATTTACGTTTTCTCATCTCCAACCTCATACTCAGAAAGCCTCCAGGAAGGACAGCGTATTTCTCTACTTTTAAAAAAGTTACATATTAAACTATCTGAAATAGGCAAAATTAAATACCTCCCAAACAGCCCATGTCAGGAGAGTCATCTCTATCTAGAAGGTCTATGTATTTTGTAATAAAGAACAAAAAGGCTTTCTTGAAATTCTTATTTAGGAACAAGAATGTAAATATAATCTATGCATAACAAAATTAAGTGGGATTAATCATCAGCATATTTGTTCTCTAACTGCCTCCACACAGGTTAGTTAGGTATCTGCGTCACTGACATTACAATGCTTAGCACCTGGCAAAATATAGCACAGGCAAACATTACGTATGTGTACGGTAGTCAAATATTTTATTTCCCTAAAGAACATAAATATTCAAGTTCTTCATGAACATCGCCTGGCCTAAATTCTTCTAAACTGAAGAGACTGAGGACAAAGATATCCAAAAGAATAGCACAAACATGCAATTTATATTATGCAACTTGCCTGCCATGGCTAAAGAGGAGCTCATCAGCGCAAACATGGTGACCATGTAATGGGAAGTCATTTTTATTCTCCAACAGTGTGTCTCGTCCAGTCACCTCTGCCTGCTGTTCTTCAGAAAGCAGACAATCTTTGCAGATCAGAAGTGGTCTTAAAATTCCTCTTAGCAATTTTCAAATCGCCTGTAAAAGTAAACAAACATCAATAAGAAAACAGTGCAGAAACTTCTTTTCGTAAACACACATCAAACAGAATTTCTGAAAAGCATTAAGATAAGAAATTTATCTTAAAAGTTGCCAAGAACAACTCAAGAGAACTAGTGTGAGGGTGGTAACCATCTAATAAAGAGGTTTATAGCAAATACTGTTGCAAATGCCATGCTTATTTTTTGTTTTGTTTTGTTTTTGTTTTTGTTTGAGACAGAGTCTTGCTCTGTTACCCTGGCTAGAAAGCAGTGGCATCTTCATAGCTCACTGCAACCTCAAATTCCTGAGCTGGAACTATCCTCTTGCCTCAGCCTCCCGAATAGCTGGGACTACAGGCACAGGCAACAATGCCAGGCTAATTTTTCTGTTTTTTTATAGAGATGGGATCTCGCTCTTGCTCGGGCTGGTCTCGAACTCCTGAGCTCAAGCGATCCTCCCACCTCAGCCTCCCACAGTGCTAGAATTATAGGTGTGAGCCACCACGCCCAGCCTATTTTTGACATTTTAAATCTTTGGTTTTATACAGAATTTTCGGGAATATAGAGGAAAATCTGGGTGCACCTGAAATGTATCATCCCCGGTTATGTTGTGGTACTGAAGTAATCAATGCTACTTGATACCTGTACTTCCTAGTGCCAGCAAGAAAACACACACAGCTCAGATGAGAGACTCAAACTAATGCTATAATGACAGGGTTATCACAAGGATCAAATTAAATTACACTGAGAATCCATCTGAAAAAATAAAGAAACATAAAAAGGCAAGGTTCTTATTTCAACTGTTTGCCAACATTTTAACGGGAGAAAGTCCTCCCTGCCTCTCAGCCCCATCTGAGACTATCTGGTTACTGGACTAGAAGATCCAGAAGATCCTTTCTAAGTTTTTCCTACCCAGAGTCTTGAAAGAGAGTTTTGCGGTAGTTTTCTTACCTTGAATATTCTTCCCATGGCCCTATTCCCTCACTTAGACATTCCTATGTATATTTTCCAGCCCTCTATCCCTAAACCAGCCACAACCCACAGAGGTTGTTCAATTCAACAAACATTAGTTGAGCACCTACTATGTTCCAACCATTGTTCCATCTCTTCAGGAATAAAAGTTATCCAACACTCAATAAAAGTGCAAAGAACCTGCCTGATCCAAGCCCTGGGAAAGGCAGGATGGTGGAGTTTCCAGGAACTATCTCCAACACCTGGGAGTTGTTACCCACACCCAGGAAATATCATCCACAGAACCTGCTCACTACCTCCAGAGACAAAGCCAGTTTGGTCATTTGCAGATACAATATAAAAATATTAAAACAATAACAAAATGAGTTTCTAATTAAATGGTCTTAGTTCATGGTATCAAGTGTTAAGAGAAAGTATTTAAAATGTCTCTCTGCAGTTGTAATACTAACTGCCTACGCATGAGAAGTGGGGAAATAGGGTGATTAGGGGACAGGGAGGGAGGGATCAGGAGCCTTTTCACCAAATTCCCTGCTGGGTTTGTACCATGCACAAGTACTACCCATCCAGAATAATAACAATAAGTTTCTAATTTCAAAAAGGATTTCTAAGATATGCCTTCAAACTAAATTATTGCATATGCAGGAGGCGCTGTGGCTCAATCTTGGTATATGATAATGATTAAAAGCCTAGCATGAGTAGAACACGGGTTGTGATGGCAGTTATAACTCTGCCTAGGAGTGAGCCCACTCTTCCACCTCTCATATGGGCGATGTTGGGGAAATTGCTCTTTAAGAATGAACCTATCTCATGGTAGGATACGGTAAGCTGTTGTGGAGATTCAGTTAGTTAATATAAATATACAATGCTCAGAGAAGTGCCTAACACATAATCAATAAATATTAGCCATGATAACTGTACTGTATCACTACTTGTCTTTGAGGAATTTATAGACAAATTGGTGTGTAGCTATTTGTGTAATTCTTAGCCAGCATAAAACCAGTTCAATCTTTTGTTTACTCCAAAATAAGCATTACAACAGACCAAATAAAGGAGATGAGCTAATGAGTGGAATCACTGAAAGGACAAAATTGTCAGTCAAGTTGAGACACAAGTCGTCGGTGACACAACAGTCTTTTCTCAAAGCTGACTAAGTCATAGAGATAATTTGGAAGCCATTAAGATGGCTTCGATCAGCCGTCACAGTCCAACATTTCTGTCACCATAAATCCACATCACCTCAGATCAAACGGTAATCTTCTCTGGTAATTTAAAAATTCAACAACAGCAAGGAGAAATTGTCCCTATTTTTTCCCTTCAAAAAATTAAATTTCCTGAATGGATTGATAAGGAAAAACCTCTCTAAAAGAATACGCTATCTCAGCAAATGCTAGAGACAATTTTTGGAAAGCAAAACCCTGTAAGGAGATCTCAGAAGAAGGTGGCTCCCCAGAGGCTTTGTACGGGGCACATAAACTGTGAGCAGCACGAGGCTTACGGGAATATCTAAGCAGCTTGCGACGCCCCCTGCCCACAGCTGCAGAGGGTCTGAGGGATTCTGCTGCGTTGATCCAAGGGCTTAAACTAGGTCTCAATGAACCTGTGGAAAAGAAAGGCAAATGGTTCTATTAAAAATACAAACTGCAAATTGCTGACAAGAATATTGGGCAATTATTAAAATGCAGCAATTACCGATATAACAGAGCCAAGCTAAACAGTTTGATGCCCAAAGGCAAACCACAGCAAGTTTACACCGGATCTTAAAACATCTCCGAGGAAGTCCAAGACAAGTTGAAACTACACGCGGCTGTTTGTAACAAAGAGGGAGCTTTTCTTCTTTTAGCTTAAAAGTCCCTCTATAACGTAACTTGTTTGAAAAGAAAATAAACTGCAGAGAGTTTTTCTCTAATCTTCCCAGTGTGGTGACAGACTCCTAAGGCAGAGGAGAACAAAAGGGAAGCATCTCATTCCCAATTCAGCTGAACTCCAGCTCCAGTTTGGGCCACAACTTGTACACATCAGCACCTTAACACACAACTTAGGGATTGGTTCTCTAATCAGAAGAATGCAGGGTGACTGAAGACTTCTGAAAAGTTGTAGCTTTGAAATAAAATTAGGGAAATGCAAACTCTTTCTTCTGTGAGGTTCTACCATACTCATTTTGCAAAGACCAGGGTTTCCTGACCCTGGCTTTTTTATGTCACTGAATCTCTGGACTTCATGAACTAAATGTTTCCTTTAGAAATATCAACAGAGTATTCTGAGATCGGGAAAGAACAATTTGGAGTCTACTGTGCAATAGTCATTTTGCCCATATTTCAAAGTAATGCGTTCCATTCAAAGGGTATGAGACTGCTTTGTATGCACAAATTAACAGAAGAAAATTCTGAGAGTTTCATGGGTTAAAAAAGATGAATGTACTATTAATTCTGCTCATTTCAGAGTTCCCCTGTTTATTTCTGAGGACATTAAACTAAGCATGCCGCCCCGCCTTCCCCAGTGATCCAACAGAGGGCACAGGTACAGACCAGGATTAGCTGGAAACCCTACCCAAAAGAATTCTTAAACCATCACAGGTTAAACCAATGTTCAAAAGGAACTAGTTGGGAACAACAGTCCCTGGGGTGAGAATTTTTTTTTAAAGAGCAAATGCTCTATCTTAGAAGAAATCTGTGGCAAAATGGATGTCTGGCAATAGGTATGAGCAAGTAAGAAAAAAGTACTAACTTCCCTTTAGATGGCCCACATGCCTGGCTATATCCATGAGATGATTCAAAATCAGCACTAAATAAACTTGTAGCTGATCAATTTTTCAGTTAAAAAAACAGCATGCTAAAGATGTATAGTGAATGACTTTTAAAGTTGGAAAATATCAACATGGTTTTACTGATGAAGAGGAAACCCAAACCCCAGGACCAACACTTGCCTAAAACAACATAGCAGAGTCAAGGCCAGAAACTGGGTCTCTCTCCATGAGCACCATTCAACCTCTCAGCTTCAGGTCTGTCACCACAAACTGGGAACCATTTCTCCCCCTCAATATTCAATCTCTGAAAACAGAACCTCTTTTCCAAGAGAGGGGGAAGCCTACCTCCACTGCCAACAAACACTGGTATTTCCACCTTGACATGCACTCTTCACAAATCTTAACTGATCACAACTGTGACTTAACCTCAGGACTGCGGGTACCAGCTGTAATAAATAAACAATCCTTGGTGCTGACTTCAAAGTTCTCTGAAAATGCAAACAGCAAGGTGAAGCACAAACCTGTGCCTCATCATATCCTAATGCTGATGCTGTTTTGCCTACAATCAGGAGAAGAAAATCAGGAAAATATTCAATAAATGTGAAGATATATTGAGTGGAATTTAAAAGTTACCACTGCCTAAACTCAAATAGTAAATAATACCTGAGTTTTTGGTACCTTACACATGAAACAGTTTTCTAACAGATCATTAAAATGTTTCTAGTCTGCCATATAAGCAAATTTTTTGGAGAAATACACAGCTAAGTCTACAATGGTTAAGCAAAAGCTGGTAGAAGAATTGTTCTGGTGGCTATTAAACATGCTGATCAGGGCATTTAGAAGAGAGGCAGATAGATGACACCAATATGTAGCTTGGCAGCCTATAAAAAAGGGGTGTACAGGATGTAGGACAGATACTGTTGTTTGTCTGATGACATTTGGATGCCCTTTAAGAACCTGTACACAGAAAGCAAAGCCACCTTTCTGAGTCACAATAGCAACTCTCAGATTTCCCTACTGCACAGGGAAGTCGGATAATTCCAAATCCCCATTTTCAGATAGATTTGGCGCAAAGAGGGAAAAGTCCTGGATATGGATAAGAAATCTTTGGAATCACACCCAAGCACAATCAATATTCAACAAATATTTCCTACTATGTGCCAGGCACTGTTCAAAATGCCAGGGATACAGCAATGAAAAAAGGAGCCAAAAATCCTTCCCTCATGGAGCTTATATTCTAGCTTATATTATTCACTGCTTTAGGCAAGACATTTAATTTCCTGAGCTTCATTTCTTCTTTCAACAAATCTTTGTTGCTCACTCTGCCAGGCAATGGGAATATTATGGCCAAACAAAGAGACGTGTTCTTTGCCCTCATGGGCTTAAAGTCTGGTGAGATAAACAGACATATAATCACAAATTTGCAATTACACCATATGATAAAAGCTCTAAAGGAAAAGTATCCGCAACCTGAGGATAAGCAGAGGTTCAAAAGGTCAGGTGAGGAATGACTGCAGGAGGAGGAAGCGCCACAGGCCCGACACGGGAAGGAACAAGGCTGCTGGGCCGAAAGGAAGAGAGAAGGAGGAAGGTCCAAGAAGGGCTACGAGCAGGGAATGGTGTGATTGGGTTTTTAAAGATTTCCCTCGACACTGTACGGAGAACAGACTGAAAGGAGGTCAGAGTGCCTGGAAGATCAGTTCAGATTCTTACAGCAGATCAGACAAGAAAGGACAAAGGCTTAGATCAGAATGGAGCCTCAGTTTCTTCCTTTGTAAGGAGTTAACATACCATGAATAAGCAACTAAAAAAAAATAGGAAAGAAAGGAGTTAGCAGACTAAACTTACCTACATCACAGGGTTATTGCAAGCTTTACAGTATTAAAGCTATTAATATCATTATCTATCATTAGCAGGGTGTTTCTACCAAAGAGGTTTATTATCCTGAGGTCCAAGGTTAATTGAGTTCCCAACACCCTGTGGCTGCCAGTGGCGAGAAAGGGGAGGAGGAAGAACACTCTAACTGGCTGTGCGGTAGGCACGGGGGAGGCGGGAGGCACAGAGGACACGAGGAAAGCAGAGACACTGGGCTCCACTCTCCCTGCTCCACACTGGATGCCTTCAGAGGCGGGGTGTGCTGCCGCCCCTCCTGGGCCGGGCCACCCTCGCTCCTAGCTAAGATCAACACATCGGCCCCAGCATTCTTGACTTCCTTGGGGCTGAACTTCACTCAGTCTTTAAAAGCATAACAGACCTCACTCCCAAGCAAAATACAGCAAAAAAAGGAGGGGGTGGCATGGATACATTTCACAAGGTTGTAAAAGACCATGTTTTGTTCAAATTCACAAAGTAGGATGGATCTCCCACCCACCCTTGCAATACTCTAAGAATCACCTTTTCACATAGAAGATTTTTGCATCCGTGGGCTGGTCCAGTGGTAGTGGGTTATGAGAACTTATTAACATTAGTGTCACTAAAGTTGGTATAAAACACCCCCACGCTGCTAAATTTGGCTTAAAAAAGAAAATTATATTAAAAAATTAGCATGTCATATCATAATATCATAATATCAATAAATAAATCCTTGTTCACCAAATATAAATAAAAAGGACTTTTGTATCCAAAGATTTCTGTTGCTTATCATTTATAAGGGCATCTGCTTTTAAGCTAGAAATAAAAAAGAACTATACTTGGGGTTCCAAAACCTAGCTTACCCAGCTGTGTTGCATTGGACAAGTCATTTAGCCTCCACCACTCCCTCATCTATAAATGGTAGTAATTTTTTTTTTTTTCAGAGACAAGTCTCACTGTATTTCCCAGGCAAGTGCAGTGATGAAATAACAGCTCACTACAGCCTCAAATTCCTGGGCTCAAGTGATCCTCCCACCTCAGCCTCCTGAGTAGCTGGGATTACAGGCACGTGCCACCACACCCAGCTTTTTTTTTTTTGTAGAGACTGGGTCTTGCTATGTTGCTCAGGCTGGTCTCGAACTCTTGGCCTCAAGTGAACCTCCCAAAGTGCCTCATCCTTCCAAAGTGCTAGGATTACAGGTGTGAGACACCACATCCAGCCAGTAACAGTATTTTGATTGTGATATATGAGATAGAATATGGGCATCGTACCTAAAACAATACCTGGCCCACACAGATCATTTTAAATGAATAATATTCACTAGTTTTTTTTTTTTGAGACAGAGTCTCACTCTGTTGCCCTGGCTAGAGTGAGTGCCATGGCATCAGCCTAGCTCACAGCAACCTCAAACTCCTGGGCTCAAGCGATCCTTCTGCCTCAGCCTCCCGAGTAGCTGGGACTACAGGCATGTGCCACCATGCCCGGCTAATTTTTTCTATATATTTTTAGTTGGCCAGATAATTTCTTTCTATTTTTTTTTAGTAGACACGGGGTCTCACTCTTGCTCAGGCTGGTCTCAAACTCCTGAGCTCAAACAATCCGCCTGCCTGAGCCTCCCACAGTGTTAGGATTACAGGCGTGAGCCACCGCGCCTGGCCTCATTAGTGTTTTTATGGTTAAAATATACCTAGACTTTCAAAAAAAAAAATAAGCAAACTACATGTAGCAAGATAAAGAGCAGTTTATTGCAAGTTTTATAATAATTTTGAGATTAGACTTTATCTAGAATTTCAATAATTCCCTCCATCACCAAAAATAATGATTCCAAATGCAATACAGGATATGAGTTCCAAAGATTCATAATGTTGCAAAGCTATTCAAAAGGGTGGTGAAGCCACTGGCCTCAACATTTCTGGTATAAGTTACAAGGATCTGTCTCCATGACCCTCCACAATTCTATTTTATGATTCCCTAATTAGCTGCAGGGGTTTAGCTGGGGGCTGTGGAACCTGGCCTGGCACTGCCATCAAACAAACCAAGCTACCTAAAATGAGGAATGAGATGTTGCTGTAAGGTTTGAAATCATGAAGCTGTAATTATTCTAGCAAAATTCAACACATCTGAACATTCTCAGGACAACTGTCATCATACCTCTGGCCCTAGCAAGCACCTGGCCATTGAAAAAAAGCTCTTGAAAAAAGCTTTTGGAAAGCTACATCTCTTAAACTTCTAGTAGACATTCTATGCAATACATTGTAATTTACTGAAACATTTGATTCACATGTTTATTTATATTTGCAGGGACTCTGCAAATATATGAATTCAGAACAAACACTCTAGCAATAGATATTGTACTAACTACAATTAAGCATTTTTTTTTCTTCTCACTTCCAGTATAAAATTATTCCTCTGGGGAGAGGGTAGTCCCTCAATAGATACATTTCAATTATTTAACTCGTAAAATTTGGTAAGGAAAGGGTTCAGCAGCCCAGGCATGTGAAACATTAAGAATTAACACCTTTCAGTGGTTGCCCACTGCTGTCAGGATAAAGACGAAGACTCTTCACCTGCCTGTTTAGTCCAAGCTCATCCTCTGTGCACTCCAGCCGCATTAGTGTCAATTCAGTCCCACAAAATGGCCAAGTCCTCGCCTTCCAGAAGCAATGTTCACTGTGCTGGAACTCAATATCATTCCGTGGTTCCCCTACGACGGCCACTTTCTAACATCTCTAGGTGTTAGCATAAGCCTTACCTCTTTAAAGAAACCTCCTCTGATTCCCCCAGATGAAGTTAAACTTGGACACCTGGAATGTAGTGCAATTCAACTCTGCAGGCTAATCTATATGCAATTATTTCCCTCCAGTTACACCTTTCCCATTAGTCTGTTAACTCCAGCAAGATAGATCACAGTCTATCTATACCTGGCTTCCAGTGGGCATCCAATGAAGATACCATAATGGATAGCAAGTATGAAATAATATTGTGCACATTACAATAAAAATAGTATGGTAAGATGATAAATTATTAGAACATTTCTCAGTATCAAATGACAAACCAACAAATAAGAAAAAACTGCAGGCATGCTCAAAAGAACAGGAGGTGGGAGTTCCACCATGAACATGTATTACAAGCTCAGACATTCTTGGTCTTACTTTCTTAATCTGTAATATGAAGTGATTAAACAAGAAAATCTTTTATGCTATCTCTTCTGGGTCTTTGTAGTCAGAAAAAAAATCTTTTATACTATACCTTACTTATAATTGTCATTATACGGACTAACAATCCTGAATCCCTCCTAGAAAATGAGACTTCAGACACAGTTGTGGAAATTTGAAAAGCATGATCATTGGCTAGTAGGAATAACTTAACAAAACTGGGAAGTATTACCCAAGAAAATCATTAAACTTGACAACATAAGAATAAATAAAATATGAATACCACATTAGCTATTTTTAATATATAACTTATATAAACAAAAAATTTAAATGCAGTATCTTTCCAGCAATATAAGCATACACAAAACCTGAATTTTGTCAGATCTGCCCATTTTATTAAAATTTGCCATTTTTATGCTATTTCTTAAAGTCCAGGAACTCTATTCTCATCATCTCATTCCAAAAGCCACTTTTGATTAATTCCATCCCACTGTAAACACTGTCTCCTTAATACTTTGTGTATAATTTGTTCCATGTTATCTTCTACGCAGAACCAACTCAGAATGTTAGAAATAGATAGTATCTACTCCAACTCTTTAATTTTACAGATTAGCAAACCAACAAGTAGCAAGGCTCAACGACTAGCCCACTGGTACACAGCTATTATAATTAGTGGCAAAGCCAAGACTTGTCTACGTGCTGCTTTGTAATTATTCTGTGGTGCTCAAGTGTTTATACCTCATTCCCCTTCCTTTTAGAGACTAACACCCTTGCTTTCTTCTGACCCCGAAAAATGTCTTAGTTACCGTCGATTGAGCACCTACCGTGTGCTTCACAATTTCTCATTTAATCCTCTCAACAACCCAAGGAGATAGATGCCTTTTACTTCATTTTATAGTGAAAAAAGTGAGACTTCGAGATGCTAAGCAGCCCCAGGGCACTAGTTAATAAGTCCTGGCACCAGGATTTGAGCCCAGGTCTGTCTAATTCCACAGCCCATGCTCTTAACCACTACAAACAGGGGTTCCTCCAGAAACAGCTAACTTCCAAAAAAAAAAAAGGCAGGACTGTACCTGATCGCTAAACCACTGTGGACATCAACCAGGCCCTGCATGGACAACCACCTTCTGGTGGTGGGCAGTCTGACGAGCTCTGACACAAGGAACAAGTTACTTCTTTCTGAAACCAGAGCGGCAAGGCTCAATTAGCAGTTTTAGTTTACTTCATTCATTCACTCAACAAACTTTTATTAGTACCTACCATATGTTGGGCACTGTTCAGGGAGCTGGGCATACAGCAATGAACTAAAGTCATCCCTGTTTTCACGGGGTTTACCCTCTAATGGAAGGGACAGACAACAAATATATAATATGCATCGCAGGCAGTGCGGATAGCAAGTGCAAAGGCACTTTAGTGACAGAATGCTTGGTATTGTCCAAGAGTACAGTATCACGTAGTGGAAAACGTGAGGTCCCACCTGAGTTCAAATACCTGTCCTGCCTCTTTCAAGCAATATAACTGGGGGCAACTTACTTAAACCTCCACATCTGATCTGTAAAGTAAAGACAATGATTCCATCTCCCTCATGGGGTTGTTATGAGGATTAAATAATAACATAAGGCACTCAATACCTAGTATGTTGTTAGGGTTCAGTAAATGGTAGCTATGATTATTTTTAACTAGTTATTGATAACTCAGCTCCATTCAAGACAATTTATTTTCAATTTGATAGCTTTGAATCCCAGGGTTAAATTACACTGTCAGATTTGTATATGGCCAATAACTTCCTCCTAAGCCTTTGACTTCCTTGGCTGGGCTTCCTGTCCTGATGAGGAGGGCCCTGAAGGAAGCACACAGATGTTATCTCAGAAAGAGCGGGAGGCAAATTAACTCTACTATTGCATTAATATAAATTATGCTCTTCATTCCATGTACCCCTACTCGCAGGAATCTGACACTGCTTCAGTACTGAACGTATTGCCCCTTGGATTCAAGTTACTGGTTTCACAAGACCAGGTCCCACCAGTCTTGACTCCTCACTTGCGCCGCTGACAGGAGCAAGTAGTAATTTCAATACAATCCTCTCTATGTTGAGAAGGGTTAAACTTCATTCCAAAATTAAGACAGTAATTTAACTTTTAAAAATCCTTTCTCCAATGTCCTTTTTGCCTAAAATTAACATTTCTTTTCAAAGAAATGAGAACATCAAAGCAGAACTCAAGAGTCATCTGGCCTGGCAATCTCAACACTGTTCCTTAGGGCACAGCCCCCAAGCAAGGCAACTGTAGAAGGTACCTTGAGCAGCCAAGAGGGGCTCAGAACCGAGGAAGATGTCAAGGCCCCAGGGACATTCTGCCCCTCTTCCCCAGACCCTAGCTCATTTCTTTAATGCTCTGTTTACGTTTCATCTTTGTAGACTGATGGGTTAGAGGGCAAACCACAAGCAAGAGAAACCACAGTAAGCCCATGCCTGCTAGAGGTAAAATGGGAATCATCCCAAACCACTTTAACACTGGGAGAGCCCACGGTGGCTGCTTCAAGTCAGACAATGAAAAAGAGGTCAGTGCTCAAGTCTTAAATGAGGCTTGTTAAAATCAGATTCTCCTTCTTCCAGATAGATCTAATGTTCCCCCACCCCCTTTTTCTTTTAGAGACAGGGTCTGGCTCTGTTGCCCAGGCTGAAATGCAATGGTGCAATCCTCGAACTCCTGGGCCCAAGCGATCCTCCCACTTTAGCCTCCCAAAGTGCTGGGATCATAGGCATGACCCACCGCGCCTGGCCTGATTTTCTCTTTTTAATGCCCTGAGAGCACATATAACTGGAGCTATAGGAAATCCATGAATTCTTCTTCTCATTCATTTATTCATTCAATAAATATTTATGCAGTGCCTGCTCCATGCCAGGACTGTTCTAGGTATGAGGATTCAACAGGGAACAAAACATAAAAATCTCTGCCCTGATGGAGCTTACATGCTAGTCAGGGGAGACAGATTATAAACAAGATATGCAATTGTATAATATATTAGACAAAGATAAATGCTAAGAAAACAAAACAGAGAAGAGGGAAAGGAAGCATGTGTGTGGGTCTCTGGTTTGGTTTGTTTCTGTTTTGAATAAGGACCTACAGGAAGTGAACTCTGTAGGTATTTGGGAGAAAACACTCCAAGTGAAGGAAACAGCACATGCAAAGGCCCTGAAACAGAGCGTGTCTGGCATGCTCAGGGGACAGAAAGCAGGCCAGGCAGCCGGAGCAGAGTGAGCAAGCCAGAGAGCACAGGAGGGAGGTCAAAGAGGTAACAGGCAAGGGAGTGGTGGGCAGTGGTTGTGCAGGGCTTTATAACTCACTGTAAGAATCTTGGCTTTTCCTCTGAGAGACAAGAATAAGAGAGTGTTGTAAGCAAAGGAATAATGGGATCTGACTTAGGTTTTATAAGAATAATCATTCCAGCTATTGGGTGGAGACTAAATTGCAGAGGGGCAAGGAGGGAAACACACTCCCTAGCTGTGTGATCTTGAGTAGGCCACCTAACCTCTCTGGTTGTTCTCATCTTTAGAGGGACTTAAAGACAATTATTCTAAGCCCCGCTCTAACCCTAAAATTGGTGATTCTATTCGCTGTGTGTGTCTTTCCTATAGCTATAATTTATACAGACTGTAAGCCTGATCTTTCCTCAAAGCTTTAACAGAAGTGGAACTGAGTTGAAGAAGTCAGTTTGACAAACACATACTACAATCCAGGCCCATGCTACAACCCAGCATACAAAGACGGTACGAGTTGGTCCTGCTCTGGGAAAGTCCACAGTCTTCCAGAGGAAGAAAGCACGTTCTCATGAGATAGCAAGAGAAGCACCTGCCAGGAGGAGCATGTGAAGCTGTCACCAGAGGAGCTGACAACAGACAGAGCCTGGAAGAGCAAACGGGGACCAGCACAGAGAAGGGAAAGGAGGGACGTGGGAAGTAACGGCGGTGGCACTGTGCACCACTGAAGTAGTATGTTGGGCTTGGACTCAATTTTAACAGAAAGACCTATGGAACAACCAGGTGGCACCATCCAATCGGCTGCTAGGAACATGGTATGAAGCATAAAACTGGGAGTTACTGCCATGAAGCACAGAAATACGAGCAACTGAATGTAGACAGAGAGAAGAGAAGAGAAAAAGGGAAAGGGAAAATGGAACCCTGGAGAAAAAGAAGACTGAAGAGACATCAGGAACATAAGGGGAAAACCTGGAGAACTAGTTCCAGGGAAACCAAGAAAATAAAATGTGGGGAAAAGAGGAAAGTAAAGCAGCAAGTGCGTGAGGGAGAGAGCAATGAAGACGCTGACCGAAAGCACGCAGGGAACTGTGCACTGAGCACCTCTTCCAGCGCTGCCTGTGTCATGGCACGGCGGGCCTGGGAGCCCGCCTGCAGCAGGCCACGCAGTAAACGGGCGGTGAGAAGAACAGAAGCAAGGGCTAAAACTAGCCCTGACAAGACTACATGTTATCGAAGATCCTGTGCCATCAGGAAAGTCTTATTCAACACTCTGGAGGTGTAAGGTGTGAGAAACAGGAACTAAGACCTGCTGGGGGTGATCTTCTGGTGGTGGAAAGGAGATTTCTTAGTTAACACCTCGGTCTCACGGGACCACTAATCCTGAAACTAGCAGCAGGCATTCAGAAAGGCTAGTCGCTTCTGACAAGTGCTGAGGACAATATGTTCGCCCACACACGGTCCGACTACTTAGACTTCTCACCTCCATACCCTTCTCACACTAGCATCCCTGGTTTTTCTCCCTCAGCAGAATAATGCCAAACAGCAGGGACTGCATTTCAGTTCAAAACATGGTAAAAAGTGTAACAAAAAAACCATAGCACCTACTACCAACTATGATGCTGTGAGCCCATAACCTGGCACCATGTGGGCAGGACAAGGCATCACCAAAAACACAAGCTGGGTCCCATGACACTGGGCCCAAACCCCTCAGTGTCAGCACATGCTGCCTAAATGTTCTGTTTGTTCTCTGAGAAACAAAAAAGAGCCAAAGGAGGAGAAAGTTTTTAATCCTAAAATTATTCTTATTTTCCAATACACAGTGCTTAAGAAAAATCTGAAAGTCAACAGAAAAAATAGCAGATTCTTCAAAATGTGTGTCTACAGTCCTTTCTCCTTTACCCTCTGCAAAAAAGCAACCCAACTCCCAAATGATCATTTTTCTTGGCTTAATTTCACTATTTTTTGTGATACATAATTGGAAACAGACTGCTTTTTCCTGGCTTTAAAGAACAGGATCTTCGGGGTTATAAGAGTTGCCAACTACAGAACCTCAACCTTAGCAAAATTTGTTTTGCAAACCTCTTACCTATACACCTACTTGAAATATATATTAATTCCAAAGAAAACATTTAAATCCCTTATTATTATGCAAAAGTGGATTTTCTCCTAACAGATTAGATATTCCCCTCCCTTTCTTTGCCTCCCTACCCATTTAAACAAAGTGGAATCCTGCTCTGTATTCAGCTATCTCCCATTCAAACATTACCAAAAGCCCTACCCAGCATGGTTATCTACAAGGGATACTTTCTGGAGGCATTTTCAAGAATTTAGTAGAACTGGTTCTACAGGAAACCTCCCTATTTAGCCCACACACTGAATGAAATTAAAACCTTGAACATCTTAGAAAGCAACCACTCTAAAAATGAGATAAAGATGCCACAAACTGAAAAAAGCATAAATATGGAAATATGTGAAATGTAACGAGTAGATCATCCTTCCCCTGGCTCCTGTGTCAAAAACATGATACAAGCAATGGCTGTGCAGCAACTGTAATGAATAATGACTATCATGGATTAAAAACAAAAAGACAGGTGGCTTTACAAAATGGATTGTTAGCCTAAGTATTTTTTCATGATTCATATGGTATATTACAATACATGACAAGTAACGATCTCTCTAAACCTCAAATATAAGAAAACTAACAGGAATTGTCTGCTCAGAAAGTCTTTGGCAAAAAGAGAGACACCAGCAACAGTAAACATGCCCATTTAGAAGATCAGAAACTTCTCCCACACACATAGGGAAGACCTTACACTGCAATGATGCAAAATGTACGTAATGAGTCAATGGTGCTTTCCCTTAACGCTGAATTTAATTTGCCAGCCAACTGCACAAAGTCTAATACAACAAAACGAGACATTTATTCTTTATGGACACTCAAGAGTTTTGACTTTAAGTATGTTTTGATTTAAAGAAAAAAACCATAAAAGAGGGAGTGAGTATCACACAAAAGCCCTTAGGGTGCCACATGAACAAAGAGCTTGGTGATTGGAATCTAAATAGTTCACCTCAAATAACCTTCTAAGCATGAAGAAAAAAGCCACATTCTACACCACCAATTATCATACAGTTAGCTAATTATAAAATGAAATTTGCAAATAGCCACCAGTGTATTTTTGCATCCAAAGACCAACAGCATACTGTCAAAACACATAAATCACTAAAAATGCTAACAAAATGATACTCCCAAAAGGGACTCTTTTCACTCACCAAATGGAATTAAATATTCATCAAGTTTCCATTAAGAAAATAGCATGATAAAAATTAAAAAAGAAATCCAAAGTTCTGCTAGACCCTGCACCTGGCCTATTTGGCGTTCTCGCCCACCAGCGGTGGTTAGTCATCATGCCTCCGAAACTGCAGACCTGCTCCCAAGGCAATCAGATAAACAGGGAAGCTCAAGGACTAGTATCTGTAAAGACTGTTTTCTAAAGGTCATTTTTTCAGGGACTAATCAACTGAAATGTGTTTTTACAAATGATCCATCAGCCATTTTACGCAAAAAAACTGACCTTCAGTATATACCAGAGACATGAATTACGTGCTTGGAAGGACAGAAAAGCAGGTGTTTCATCCTCCTGCAAACAGCACCCAACTCCAAAAGTCCCTTTCACTTGTCGTAGTCCAGTGTCCAAGAGGTAGGAAGAGTATACACTTCTTGTATAATCCTTTTTCTTAAAGTGGAGATACAGGTAACATTTCAGACTTAATTCTAAATTATTATCCTGGCAACTATTTAATATTAAATTCTAAAAATGAACTTTACCAGGCTCTACATATCACCGAGTCCTCTTCCAAGCCTGGAAGAAGCTTTCAACATAAAGGAATCACCAGCACAAACAGCAGACATTAACCTTCCCTCCACCCCCATAATTATCTTCAGCAGGATATATTAGGATAGCCTGAAGGAATGGTTCTGGGGCTATAGTTCCAGGCCTTCCCTTTTAAATATGGTCTCCACCCCTCATAAGTAGTTGTCAGCCCATTAAGCCTTGATCTTTGGCCTGGAAAATTGAAGAATAAAAAAATGAAGAATAAGGTCCAAATGAAAGTAGCTTCATGCAGAATTTATATTAATGTTGCTTCAAACACACATCTTGGTTGAGAGCAAGAGATCAAAATCATTACTCTCCAAGGTGGGGAAGAAGAATGCATAGAAATCTGTGCTAAATCTTAAGTAAGAACTTTGCAAGCAGAGAAAATAAAGCTCAATGTCAGCAAACAAATGTGCTATTTCAAAAGATATAAAACAAGAAATCTAGAAATGGACAGAGCCTAGGAAGTGGACCTAGATCCTTTCTGTAAGGCCCTTCCAAGCTGTGTTGATTTATTTCAGCTTGACTAGAAATCAAACAAATTAGCAACAGCTTGTATTTTATGAAATGGTACAAAAGAAACAATGCTATCATTCCAAGTGTTACTCTGAAGACGTGGAACCAGAGAAATTACTGCTATGGATCTTGGTGCACTTAATTTTCTTCCATGACACAAACACCTTCATTTAATATGTTAAAGGCTCACTGTTATTTGTTGAACTCTAGCTTTTCACATAACCTAGAGTCACTCTTACATTCCAAATTGTCTATATTCCCCATGGCAATGCAAGATTGCTTTCAAGTTAAAGACCCCTACAAACATTTATCTTACTCAAGGTTATGCAAATTTCAAAAAGTAGCTAGCATTTTTTAAATAAGTTTGAAAAGTTAAGAAAAACGTTCCAGTGGACTGACTGAAACAGTGACAAAATCATTTTTAAAAAACTGTTAAGAGTAAAAAACAAGACTGTCCTGTAGTAAGCAGTAAGTTTGACAATTATAATTTTCATCGAATATCAATGAAAAAACAAAAAATATATATATTTTAAAATGAATTCTCAAGAACAAGGTAATACAAAATGACCACAGAGCAGAATTACCCAGGAAAAATATTAAAGCAATGTTACTACTTACACAGCTGTTCTCTAAATTCTAACTGTTCTGTCTGTTAAGCTTAAAAT
>RJWJ010003117.1:63197-90766 GCA_004363605.1 Indri indri | reverse complement strand
CCACTGTGCAGTCAAGATACAGAACTCTTCTGCCCCCACAAAGCTCTCTCTCCCTCGTGCATTCCCTTTCTAGCTTCACCCTGTCCCCTGCTTCCCCACCGTCCCTAGCCCTTGGCAGCCACTAATCTGTTCTCCATGTCATGCTTTTGTCATTTTAAGAATGTTATGTAACTGGAATCGTACAGTGTGTGAGTGGTATTTTATGTTATGGATGTACCTTAAAATACTGGTTTGTTTAACCCTTCTCCTATTGAGGGACATTTTGATTTTTTCCAGTTTTTAGCTGTTCAGATAAAACTGCTGTGAACTTTGTGTGTGGATTTTATATGAGCATAAATGTTCATTTCTCTGAGATAAATGCCCAGGAGTGTGATAGCTGGGTTGTATGGTAAGTGTGTGTTTAGTTTTCTAGGGAACTGCCACGCTATTTTCAAGAGTGGCTGAACTGTTTTGCATCACGATGAGGAATCTATGAGAGATCCAGTTTCTCCTTATCCCCACCAGTATTCGTTGCCACTATTTTTTATTTTAGTCATTCTGATAAGTATGTAGTGATAATATCACCATGGTCTTAATTTCCCTAATCACAAGGGGTGTTGAACATCTTTCTTTTTCCTTTGTTTTTTGTTTGTTTGTTTTGTTTTCCTTTTTGCCATTTGTCTATCTTTGGTGAAATGTCTCTGTGTCCTTTACACATTTCCTACTTGATTGATACATTGCATATATGGGTCCTTTGTTAGATATATGGTTTCCAAACCGTTTCTCCCTTTTTATAGTTTGTCTTTCATCTTCTTAACAAGGTCTTTCAGAACTCAAAGTTTTTAATTTTGATGTTCAGTTTATCAACTTTTTTTCTTTTAGGAGTGTGCTTTTGGTGTCACATCTAAACCTCTTCACTAAACTCTAGACCCCCAAAGATTTTCTCCTAGGTTTTCTTCTAAAAGTTCTATGATTTACCTTTAAATCTACGTTTTGAGTTACTTTCCTTTTATTAATGTCACGTTTAGGTCAAAGATCTTTTTTTTTTTTTCTTTTTACCTGTGAATGTTCAGTTGTTCCAGCACCGTTTGTTGTGTTGGATAGACTATTCTTCCTCCATCGAATTGCTTTTTCACCTTGGTAAAGAATCAGTTGGCCATACTAGAGTGGGTCAGTTTCTGGGTTCTCTATTATGTTCTCTTGATCTCTGTATCTCTTTGTCAATTCCGCATAGTCATCATGACTGAAGCTGTATAATAAGTGTTAAAATAATATAAAGTGGTTCCTCACAGTTCATTCTTTTTTAAAATTGAGTTTTTCTGCTTTCTTTCTCCATATAAATTTTAGAATGAGTCTTATCTTATATTTTTTTTTTTTTTTTTTTTTTTGAGACAGAGTCTCACTCTCTTGCCTGGGGCGAGTGCCGTGGCGTCAGCCTAGCTCACAGCAACCTCAAACTCCTGGGCTCAAACAATCCTACTGCCTCAGCCTCCCGAGTAGCTGGGACTACAGGCATGCGCCACCATGCCCAGCTAATTTTTTCTATATATATTTTTAGCTTTCCAATTAATTTCTTTCTATTTTAGGTAGAGACGGGGTCTCGCTCTTGCTCAGGCTGGTCTCGAACTCCTGAGCTCAGAACGATCCACCCGCCTCGGCCTCCCGGAGTACTAGGATTACAGGCGTGAGCCACCGTGCCCGGCCTTATCTTGTATTTTTACTTTCTATTTCCATGTGTTCATTGCTAGTATGTAGAAATACAGTTAATTTTTACATTGTGATCTTACATTTTACGACCTTGCTGACCTCACTGATTAGTTTTAGACAATTTAAAAAATATACTTCTTGGGATTTTCTACATAGAAAATCTTGCCATCCTCAAATAGGGATAGTTTTATTTTTTTTCCTTCCGATCTGTTTCCTTTTTATTTCCTTTTCTTGCCTTATTGCACCAGCTATATCTTCGAGCACAATGTTGAAGAAGAGTGGTGAAAGTGGATATCCTTGCCTTGTTATTGATCTTGGGGAGGAAACATTCAGTCTTTCACCATTAAGTCTGATTTTAGCTGTGGGTTTTTTAATAAATATTTTTAAATCAAATTGAGCATGTTCTTTATTCCTAGTTTTTTGAGAATTTTTATCATGAATGGGTGTTGAATTTAGTTAAATGCTTTTGCTGCAGCAATTAACTGGTCATATGATTTGTCTTTTTTCACCTGTAAGTGTATGATAGTTAGATTATGTTGATTGATTTTCGAACATTGAACCAGCCTTTTATACCTGTAATAAATGCCGTTTGGCCACACTCAGAGATTCCCTAGGTATGTTGCTGAATTCTGCTTGCTAATATTCTATTAAGGATTTTGCCTCTGTAGTCATGAAGGTTATTTGTCTGTAGTTTTTTATTTTTTTTAACTCTTTTTCTGTTTTTTGATATCGGGATAGTACTGATAGTACCCATTAGCAGAATTGACAGGTGTTTTCTTCTGTTTTTCTCCCTTCCAAGTACCAGGCCCGACCTTGCTTAGCTTCCAAGATCAGACGAGATCAGGTGTGTTCAGGATGGTATAGCCATAGACTGTTTTCTGAAAGAGATTGTGGAGAGTTGGTGTTAACTCTTTAAAAGTTTGGAAGAATTCTTCTCTGAAACCATCTGGGTCTGGAGATTTTTTTTCAGGAGTTTTAAATTTGTGAATTCAATTTCTTGAATACTTATAGGGCTTTTCAGGTCGTCCGCTTCATACTGGGTAAGTTGTGCTAATTTGTGCCTTTTGAGAATTTGGTCCTTTTTGTCTAAGTGGTCAAATTCATGTATGTAGAGTTCTTACTATTCCCTTATTATCATTTTCATGTCTACAGGCTCTATTGTGGTAGCCCTGTTTCTTTCCTGATATTTAATAATTTGTGTCTTCTTTTATTTTGTTTCTCAGTCTTGCTGGAAGTTTGTCCATGTTATTGACCTTTTTAAAGGACCAGGATTTTGTTTCATTGCTTTTTTCTATATTTCTGTTTCCAGTTTTATTGTGATTTCTTTTCTTAGATTTACTTTGCTCTTCTTGTTCTTTGTTCTTGAAGTGGGAGCTTACTTAGATTATTTATTTGAGACTTTTCCTCTTCTTTTTTTTTTTTTTCGAGACAGAGTCTTGCTCTGTTGCCCAGGCTAGAGTGCTGTGGCGTCAGCCTAGCTCACAGCAACCTCAAACTCCTGGGCTCAAGAGAGCCTTCTGCCTCAGCCTCCCGAGTAGCTGGGACTACAGGCATGCGCCACTATGCCCGGCTAATTTTTTTATATGCATATATTTTTAGTTGTCTAGATCATTTCTTTCTATTTTTTAGTAGAGACGGGGTCTTGCTCAGGCTGGTCTCGAACTCCTGAACTTGAGCGATCCACCGGCCTCAGCCTCCCGGAATGCTAGGATTACAGGCGTGAGCCACCGCGCCCGGCCTTTTCCTCTTTTTTATTCAATTTTTTTTTTAAGTCAGGGTCTCACTCTTTCTTTTCTTTTTTTTTTTTTTGTTCTTCTTTTATCCTCCCATTTCTGCTGAATGGTCTCACTCTTTCACCCACGCTGGAGTGCAGTGTGGCACAATTATAGCTCACTGTAGCCTTGAACTCCGGGGCTTGAGGGATTCTGTTGCTTGAGGGACCCTCTAGCCTCCCAAGTGGCTAGGACTACAGGTATGTGCCACCATGCCTGGCTAGTTGTTTTTTTTTTTTGTTGTTGTTGTTGTTGTTGAGACAGGGTTTCACTATGTTGCACAGGCCAGTCTTGAACTCCTGGCCTCAAGAGATCCTCCCACCTTGGCATCCCAAAGTGCTTCTTTTCTAATGGACGCATTTAGTGGCATAAATTTTTCCCTCTACATTGCTTTAGCTGTATCTCACAAATTTCGATATGTCATATTTCATTTTCATTCAGTTTAGTATATTTAAAAATTTTTCCTCAATACTTCCTCTTTGACCTGTGAATTATTTTAGAAGTACATTGTGTAGTTTCCAAGTGTTTGGAGATTTTTCCTCTTCTCTTTGTTATTGATGTTTATAGTCTGATTCCATTGTTATCAGATAATACACTATATATGGTTTCACTTCTTTTAAATTCGTTGAATAAGTTTAGTAAAACATACTTTCAAAGTCCATGCCTAATTTTTCATTTTGCCTTCTTAGTTCCTTGCTTTTCTCCTGCTTTCTGGGACAAGCCCTTATAAGCCTTTGGTTTAAAGAATTATCTATTTCACCTCCCAGAGGTGCTGCTACTAATATTTTATATGAGTGTATATATTTATGCAAATTATATATTCCCCTTTCATTTCAAAATGTAAGAATTTCCATGTATCTAAATATACATCTATCTAATAAATTTGTATGGTATTGCTACAGTGGAATACCGTGAAGTAACAGACAGTAGCACAAATAAATGTGGGGAAGTTTTCACACACAGCAGTAGTTCCTAGTCTGTAGTTCCATCTCTTTTTAGAGAGTATAAAAGAACAGCTATTTGGGACATCACTCCAGCATGCACTGGACCTCCCACTTTTAGACTTACGTTGTCAAAAGTCCGTAAGGAACCTCTTCCTCTGTACTACCTCTTAACTTGAAGCTGCATTAGGACTAAACCCTAGGTACATGTACCATTTTGTCTTAGATGGACATTTGACATTTTAGAGGACACCCCCGATTTAATGTCCCACTTTATGTAGCCTCTGCCCCCATAGGAATTCCCCATGTGGGAATCAGATGTAAGTGATTTACTTCCTGTATGCATGTAGTATGTGCATGGGCAGTAATCCTTAGCGGAGTACTATATATGTGGGATTAGGCTCTTCGTTATGTTTTCTATGCTGACCAAAGAATATAGCTACCTAGCGTGGAGAATGTTTAATTGGATTTTTATGTCTATTCTAAATTTAGTGGGAAAAGCTTTCAGATTGCCAATGGGTAGAGGTTATTGCCATTTACTGAGAAGGGAATGAATGGAGGAGAAACAGATTTGGAGTACAGTTAAGACTTTAGGCATAGACATGTCTGTAAGACATGCAAGAGGAGTTGTCAAGTATATGTTTGTTATAGGAGGCTGGACTCGGAGGAGAGATCTTGATTAGAGAAGTAAATATGGGCGTTGACTGCATATACAGTACCCTAAAAGGCCCTACTCTTCCAGACCTCCATTACCTCTCTGACTTCACCAGTGCTCTCCACCGTGCCAGCTTCACTCCAGCCATATTAGCTTCATTATCCAAACAAGTCAGGCATACCCACTCCCATCTTAGAGGTATTTATTTTCTGTTCCCTCTCACTTGCCAAGGTCTGATATAACCTTTTCAGTCTTGCCTTTCATGGCCACCCTAGTTAAGACTGTACCCCACCTCACCCTGACATTCCCCAGGCCCCTGCCCTGCTTTTTTCTCTGTACCACTTAGTTTCATCTTTGTTAGGACTTGTATGGCTAAAGTATGATAGATAAAACAAAGAGGAGCAATGATATGAGATGAAGCTGGAGAGGATAGGCAGAGGCTCGGTCCTCCAGGGCCATCCTAAGAAATATGGTGTTCATCTTCAGAGCAGTAGCAGATGAAAGTTTTTGAATAGGAGACCTGATCACATTTGCATAGAGAAGCAATAGAAGGGCAAGAATGGTTATGGGTAGATCAAGTGGGAGATTATTGGAAGACAATAGAAACAAAAACAAAACCAAAAAACATTTAATGATCCAGGCGTTCTGCTAGGCATCGAAGAAACAAGAACAAGTAGAGCATGATTCTGTCTCCCACTTAAGGAGTGTGTCTAAAAGGTTAGAGAGATGATTTCTATTTAAATGTAGTTGCTCTAGAAAAGGAAGTTTATAGTGTTGTGGGAGCATAAAGAAGTATATTTGATCCAGAGGATTTAGGTTTATAAGCCTGAATGTAATATTGGAATACCTTTCACAAAATTACTGCTTGAGATAGTTTCACAGTATTTTAAAATTTACAACCTGAAGGGATGTTTATCTTAGTTAGAGATTAGAAAAATTTCTAAGGTGTGTTTTAAGGAATTTTAGTTTTTTGGGATGTTAGTAAGTAATGTACAGAAAAAGTAATGAAGTTTGGACAGTACTAGAATAAACCAACAGATTTCTTCACTGCAGGACTTCTCAGAATTTACGATATGCTTATGTGCATTGTAAACCTTCTAGAAATGTATGTAATGTATGACATTTCCCAGACTCCATTGGCCATGGATCCTGTTAAGTTAATGAAAAATCTGTGGATGTAGGGCAAACTTCAGGAAATGCTGGCTTACGTGATTTGCTCAAGATCTTAACAACTAGTTAAAGTTAAGCAACAACTAGTTAAAGTTAAGCTACAACTAGAGTACTGTTTCCATGACTTTTTTCCTTTGATTTTTCTAAGACATTTCAGTATTATCATACGGAACAGTATTAACTATGAAAATGCCAATATTCTTGTGGCCACATTTTAATACTTTATTAAATTTGGGGTTAATGAAGTTCTAAATTTGGCATAAATGTAACTAATAACTTCGTGTAGCTTGTTGGGCAAGTATTACATAGAGTAAATTTAATTCTATGTGAAATTTATAATCTAGGAATGTGTAATGAAATTTTTCTGTCCTTTTATTGCCTCTTTTTCATGGCTTTGAAATGTTAAGAATACTTCATTTTAGCTTTATTAGCTTTGGGTCAGTCATTATTTTGGCAGATAATACTGTTTTAGAACTTAGTATATGGGGAAAATAATGTCCTAGTAAAAATGCAACATTATTGGTACTCGGTTATTAAAAAGAGTGTTTGGAAAGTATTTCTAGTAACTATTTTTCATGTATTTCTAGATCAGGGGTTGGCAAACAACAGTCCATGGGCCAAACCCAGGGCTACTTGTTTTTATATGGCCCATGATCTAAGGTTGCACATTGAAAAAATTATTGAAAAAAATCAACAGAAGATTATTTTGTGATATATGAAAATTATATGAAATTCAGATTTCAGTGTCCGTAAATAAAGTTTTATTGGAGCACCACCACACTCACTTGTTTATGTATTGTCTATGGCTGCTTTCACACTACAGCAGCAGTGTTGACAATGTGTGACAGAAACCCTATGGCTTGCAAAGCCTAAAATATTTACTATTTGGCTCTTTTCAGAAAGTTTGCAGACCCCTCGTCTATATTAATGAGTAATAGAGTTTCGAGGATTATTTTATAAGTGTAAGTGTATAAAATATAGGGAATTGTGTTTTATGCTTAACCAATTCTCTAAATCTGTGTCTTCTAACAATTTCCATTTATTTATCCCTGCCGCTTCTATTCTTCTCTTTTTTTCTGGTAGAAGATGTATATTTTATTTTAATTTCATTTAATTTCCTTCCTTTTCCCCATTGATCGGTAAACAGTATGTGATGTCATATATTGTGATAGAAAGCACTTGGGTTTGAGAAGTATTTCTTTATAGAATAAACATTTTGAATACTTTTATGTTTTCCCCATATACTTGATTCATGGGGAAAACTTTGTTGTATTTGAAGTTGACTTTGATAGGCTAAGACTTTTTTAAAAATAATTATTTCAAATGATCATATTAACAACAGAGTAGTATTCTTATTGAATTTAGTTGGTCCAGTGAATTAATAATTTATTTTTTTCCTAACATACTGGAGTAAATACTCATAGAATACCTCACTTCTTTGATTCGAATGTTGCTACCAGTTTAATTTTATATAATTTTAAGTATCTGTTATGTATTCTATTTGATAGTTCTTTTATTGGCTCTTAAGAGGCTTGGTTAAATTTTTGTTTCCAAATATTGAATAGTTTTGCAGATGTATTTACTTCTTTTTGCAAATTTTGTGGTTTGTGGGAGGTAAAAGTAATAACAAACCAGAACAAAGATTATGGAATTATTTCTGTCTTGTTGCAGCATCTAAAACATGAAATTTTAAAGAAGTAGCTTTAAATATGTAGGTACTTCTAAGGTGCTAAACATGTCCTTTTCAATGTAATTTTTAGTTTTAGTCATAATATAGACATTTATTTTTATCCTGAGTGATGTTGAGAGGGTTTTAGAGAATGAGGGTACCAAGTGTACTCACTAACATACTATCTTTATTCTTAAGAAGAAGGAAACTAACTAGCTGAATGTTACTAGGCGTCCATGTCTTTCAATTTAGCATGTCATTCCTCTTGCAGATCTTTTAATAATAAATTCTCCTTGTTAGCACAAATGAAACTAGGATCACATCCTTCAGAGAGCGTAGAAGCATTGTACACAATTTCCATGATTAAAGAATTTCTGGGTATTCATAAATTGTGGTCTTATTCATTTGTTAGTGTAGGTACAAATATAAGTTGAGTAAAATACACTATAAAATATGATAGGCAAGTGGATTTAAAAACTCAAAGGAGGCTTGGCACGGTGGCTCATCCCTGTAATCCCAGCACTTTGGGAGGCCAAGGTAGGAGGACTGCTTGAGGCTGGGAGTTCAAGATGAGCCTGGGCAACATACAAAAAATAAAAAATAAATAAATAAAAACTCAAAAGAACTGGTGAAATTAGTGTATTATCACATAGAAAAAAATTTTTCCTATCAAACTGTTAAACTATTAAAACCAAAATGGACACATTGTAAATAATATCAGTTGAACTTTAACCAAAAAGAATTTCTGGGTTTTTTTTTTCTTTTTTGTACCAAAATAATGGTTATAGTTCATATTTTTAGCAATTAAAAATATACTGTGACATTTTCTTGTGGAACCATTTGTGCGTTCAGTCCGCAATATTTTTTGTGTTTTCAGAAATGTTTATAGTCGTATCATTCAGTTTGGACAGGAATGTCAGGGATACCTAATGAAGAGATTTTAAAAATAAGTAAGCCATGGGATAGTGGCTAAATTTAGGAATATCTTGGAAAATATCAAGCCTAGAATTTTAGTGGATGCAGCTTTGTTAAACTGTCAGCGAAACTGCAATTATTATTTGAAATTTCTGATGGACTAGGACTATCTCAAATGAGTAGTATTCTTATTGGATTTAGTTGGTCCAATTAATAAAAAAAAGATTTAAAAAAAATCAGTGTTTTTTGATATGGTCTAAGCAACACCAGTCACTGTTAAGAAAGAAAGAGCTATTACTTGAAAAAAGGAGAGGAGTCAGTTTCCTTTAGCCATACAGGTGTGGGAAATGCTGGATCAAGGAAAGTTTAAGTGTTTTCTTATTGTAGAACTTCTCAAGAGCCTTTACTTTTTAATTTTTTGTGTGTATTTAATCCTTTTGTATTTTATATAGTATGAAATGAAAAAATTTGAATATTAATATAAATATTATACCACCCCTGCATTCCAGCTACCCAGTTGTGCCCTTGTCTTCTGCAGTTTCATGTATATCCTTTCAGGATATTCTCTGGCTGTATGTATATATTTACTTTAAGTATCATTCTGTAACAATGTTCTGAATCTGGTTTTTTTTCCTTTGAAATATACCTTAAAGATCATTTTATATTAGTATATAAGAAGCTGTGTCATTTTTCATAGCTTAATAAATTTTAGAAACCTTGCAACCATATAGGTCTATTTAAACCCCAGCCCATCCTTTTTACTATAGTTGTTGTATGTACTACATCTACATAGGTTATGAACCCCACAATGTTATATGTATCTGAAAGAAATTAAGAGGAAAAAAACCAGTCTTTTACATTTGTCCATATGTTTACCATTTCTCAGGCTATTCATTTCTTTCTGAAGATCCAGGTTTGCATCTGGCTTCACTTTCCTTCAGCCTGAACTTACTGTAGTATTTCTTATAATGCAGGTCTGCTGGCAGTGAATTCTCTTAATTTTTGTTAACTGAAAATGTCTTTATTTCACCTTCAGTTCTGAAGGATTTTTCACTGAATGTAAAGTTCTGAGTTGGTAGCTGTTTTACTTTTAGCACTTGAAAGATATTGTTCCACTGTCTCCTGGCCTCAGTTTTATGTAATGGTAAGTCAGCCATCATTTGAATTGTTCCCTGTATCCAATATGTTGTTTTTAGCAATTCAACTGGAATGTATCTTGTATGGTTTTCTTTGTATTAATATTAGTCTAGTCCACTGAGCTGCTTGAAAAGGTAAATATATCTCTAACATCTTTTACCAAAAGATGACTTTGGCCCTTATGTCTTTTAATATTTTTCTCACTGCTCACCTCTGTCAGACCTTTTAATATTGTCTCACAGGTCCCTAAGGCCTGGTTCATTATTTTCAATCTTTTTTTCTCTGTATTCTTTAGATTATATAATTTCTGTTGATTAATCTTGATTCTTCTGTCATCTCCTTTCTGCTGTTATGTCTGTAATAGTAAATTTTAAATTTGAATATCATATTCTAGAATTTCTGTTTTTTTTTTTTTTTTGTAATTACTGTTCTCTGCTGAGATTGTTCATTCATTTATTCATTAAAAGCATTTTCATTTATCTCTTTGAGCATAGTATAACCTTGAGGTTAAATCTAACATATGGGTCATTTCAGGGTTAGTTTCTGTTGATTGTCTTTTCTCTTGAAAATAGATCATTTTTTTCCTGCTTCTTCATATGTTGAGTAATTTTGGATTGTAATCTGCACATCATAAATTATATGTTGTAGAAACTGGATTCTATAATGTCCCTTTGAAGTGTAATAATTTTTTTTAAAGCAGGCAGTTAATTGGCTGGAGTCTACCAACAAAATTGTTTTCTGCACTGGATGGCAGCTCAAATTTCAGTCTCTTAGCTGGATTGCTATGAGTCTGTCCCAGGTGTGTGTGTGGTTCAGGGGTAAGATGGAGATTTGGACAGAGTTTTTTACACAAATATGATGCTCCTCCTTTCTAGATCTTTTATTTCTATGATTTCCCCATTCATACTCCAGTGGCAGTGATTGCTCTGAGCCCTTATCTCTGGGTTTTCAAGCCAGTAGGACTTTGTGTTCTCTAATGGCATTTTAGCTTCCACACATGGAACAGACTGGGGCCTGCCTTCAAATTCAAGCTTTTGAAAAGACAAACTCATCCTATGCTGTTCTCTTTTTCCACATGTTAACTCCCTCTGGTATCCACCTGTTTTGTTCACTTTTCTGAACCTTTAGATAATTGTTTTTTTATATTTTTTCAGAGTTTAGTTTCTTGCAGGAGAATTGGTGCTATCAGAGCTTGTTGGCCATACTGGAAACAGGATTACTGCTTCATTTAAGTACTGTTTAACATACCACTGTGTGATTGCTCCATAATTTATTTAACCGATCCTGTATTCATGGGCATTCAGTTTTTTAAAATCTTTTGTTGTAGCAATGTTGTAGTATGTATCTTTGTACATACATTTTAGCCATGTCTGAGACATTCCGATAGATACTTGGGGTATATCAATAAACAAAACACACATTTCTGTCCTCATGAAGCTTATGTTCTTGTGGAGGGAGTCAGACAATAAAAAATAAATACATTAAGTATGTTTTATAGTAGATCAGAAAATGAAAAGTGCTATGGACAAATTGAAAAGTAGAACAGAGTAAAGGGATGGGGATTACAATTTGAAATAGAGATGTCTTATTGAGAATATGAGATTTGAGCAAAGATTTTAAGGAGGTGAGGGAGTGAGCCTTGAGGCTGTCTGGGGCAGAGGCAAGGGATCAGCCATTGCAAAGCCCCTGAGGTGGAGATGTGTCTGGTGAGTTTGAGGAGTGGGAAAGGAGGCCAGTGTGATTGGAGAGAAGTGAGTGGAGTGGTGAGTGGTGTAATATGAAACCAGAGATATGACTGGGAGCCAGACTCATGCAAAGGCTTGTGGGCTGTTGCAAAGACTCTGGTTTTTATGCAGAACTATTGTAGATTCTGAGCAAAATAGCGACGTGATCTGACTTTCATTTTGAAAAGTACCACTTTGCTGACTAGGGGAACAGTTGGGAGGTTTTTACAATAACTCAGACTAGAGATGAGGCTGTTTTGAATGTTTTGGAGGTTTTCTTGGCCAGTAGAATCAGGTGCAAATTGATACCTCTTTGGCATTTTAATTTGCATTTTTCAAATTGTGAATAAGGTTGAGAATCTTCTCATATAAATAAAATAATTTATATTTCCTTTTCTGTGAACTGTGAGTTTATAACCTTTGCTATTTTTCTTTTAATGGTCTTTTTCTTACTGATTTATAGTCAGTATTTTTTAAAGCCCCTCATGTGTTTCCAGTGAATAGCCAAGGGTGAGAACCACTGTTCTAGCCTGTCCTCATCACGCAGCTGCCTCAGGGTCAGATCATGCCCCGTGTTAAGAGGTGCTTGGAGCCTACCATCACAAGGTGCATCCACTCCCAGCTGCATCTCACACTCATCCTTTCACTTTGAACTTGTCCTTCTGTGAGTCCTGATTTGCTTTACTCCCACACAGCTGAGAACCTGGCCCTTGCTAGTCCTATTTCCTCCCTTGAAGTCATTCACTCTAACGTTGAGAGGAGTATAGTAGGGAGTCATGGTTAAGGGGGGCTGTAAAGCCCGTCTCCCATCATCTGAAACCTAGCTGTCGCAAGGCCAAGCTAATTAATCTTTCTGTTCTCCAGTTTTCTTAACTATAAAATGGAAATAATAACAACAGATATTTACCTCATAGGGCTATTGTGAGGATTAGAACAGTTACTATATACACAGTGCTGGCATATAGTAAACTGCTCAGTAAATGTTAGCTGTAATCTCTCCTTCATTTAACAAATATTTATTGGACTCCTTTTAAGTGCTAGGTATCATTCTGGATACAAGACATACTAGGACTGCAGTGAATGAGATTCCCCTTTTCCCTGTGTATGAGCAGAAATCAGCTCTTTGCAGCCTTCCTAGAATACCACTCCTGCAATAATATGTGAATTATTTACTCCAAAATTTTCCTTTTATTGAAGAATTATGTGGTCTAATACAAGGTTCGCAAACATGCGCAGGGTAGTCCTGGAGCCTTCTTAAATTTGAGAAGTGAAAGGACATATTTTGATTATGTTAGAATTATATTTTGATAAGGTAAGAGTCAAGTGACAACTAAGATTATAAGTTTAGCTCTTCATCTGCTTGACTTCATCATGAGTTCACCAGCTCTGAAGTATTCAGTTTCTGGCCAGAATTTCTTAGGCATCACCAGGGTGATTCAGCTTCCTGAGAGATCACCATGGTCATGCTCTTGTCAGTCTTGATCACTCTTCTGCTTTGGAGTTCTCAGAGTCGTACAATCTCAGATCATATTGCAGGTTTCTGTCCAAGTCTCACAAGAAGTATCATCCTCTGCAAAGAAGATTGTGTGGTCTTACTTGCAAACCTTTCTTTTGTTCTTTTTGGTGATTTTTTTCAGGAGAATAACAAAAAGAATAATAAATAAAGTTTTCTTAATTTTTCTTCCTTTACTCCCATGTGGGTCTCAAATTTTCAGAATTCTCCATGTTGCTTCCTCAAATACTTAAGGAACCTTATACATACTGGGTTTGGATGACTTACTGGTTTTGTTCGACATCTTGTCTTTTAAAGAACTTAATGGAAGGCTTTTGCTAAATCAGTAAAGGCAGCAAGACATTTTTTATTGTATCGAATTTATCAGTTGTCTACATATCCATTTTTTTGGGGTGATCGATTCCATTTTTATTGTGGATTGGAGCTTAGAGGATAAGTGCTGGTCAGCATCATTAGCTGTTCCATTTGCCTTCCTCTGTGAGCAACCTCTGTAGGAGTCTAAATTTAGCCCAAGAAATCAGGATCAGGAAGGGGAAAAAAAGCTGTCGGGCACATCACTGCTGCTACTGTATCTACACCTAACAGTCACTGAACACTCACCCGTGTGTGACAGTTCTGTTAGGGAGAATAACTAATTGGCCTTCACCTTTTTTCTTCCATGAAAGAAAAGCTGGCTTCTAGAAATAGATACGGAAGTAAAGAACGTTCCAGGGAGCTGAATTGAGGACTAATCACAAACTTGTTGCTTCTCCAACACTGTCATGATTCCATTTTCTTCACCATTATACATGTTTTTCATACAGTCACAAATGTTTCTTGAGCTCCAGAACCATGTACTTCTGTCATGGCCTGAGCACTCACACATCCCTCAGCTAGCCTCCTGCCGCCAGGCCTTTACAAATCACAGTCCTTTCTCTAGAAGTCCTGAGACTGGGCTCTCTCCGAAGGTTGGAGGTTTGTGTGAAGTTTATATGTGTGATTGAGTGCTTATGTGAGAAAAGCCCTGCTGATATTGATCTCCATGAAGGTCAAGTTATCCTGCTTGGTGTGTGCCTCCTGCTGTCACAAAGCTGTCAGCGGACAGTCAGTTTGGCTATGTGAGTGTTGCACATGTCCTTGACCAGGGTCCAGATGTCATCTGCTTTCAAAATGTTGTCTGAAGCATAATTTAATAGGAATTTGGTAAGTTCCATGTAGTAAGGGCTAGGCATTGGAGTGAAAGTTTCTTGCTTTTGTTCACGATCCCTCATCTTTACCAACTTTTCTACATCCATCCACTCTGGAGGGAGCAACCAACATTTCTGTCTTTGTTTCAGGTTAATTGCCAACCTGAGAGGCACTTCTACTGGCAAACCAGGGTTAAAAGGACTCAGGTCTCCCCCGATGATGTAGATCTTATCCAAACTGAAGTTAGGGATAATGGTAACCAACCAGCTCCTTCTTGGCCAGAAACTCCGCGTTGGCCATGTCCTGGCGGCACAAGCTGCCAGCCCAGGACTCGCCGTCTCCTCAGGCCCCTCGGTGTCTGGGAGGAGAAGCCATAGCGCTGCTTTACGATCCATTTTAAAGCAAAAATGAAATTCTGTTATGTTCTGATCTTTCCTAAATCCAAATCAATCCTTTATATTGGCTTTCAATAATCTGTATTTCTAATGCAATATAATAAAATAATCTTAATGTCATAGTTACTGTCAGCAAGTGTTATTTGCCCTTGTTCTCTTCATGTTTTCTCTCTCTTCCTTATCCCTCCTCTCTCAGTGAGATCCATGAGCAACTTCAGCTCTGTGGCTATTCTGTTTTACTTCTGGGTAAGTTTTAGGATCTTCGGCAATAATGTTTGGACTATATATTTAATCATCTCAGGTATTACTATGACTTACTGCTTTTCTCAGTTTGAGTTTCCTGGGAGCTTATTATTCATTAATTTCCCAGGCTTTTTCTTGGCTGCAGTTACCAGGACCTTGACCTACTTGCTTTCTTTATTTCCTTATGATTTGTTGACATTCTAATGTTCTCTGGTCAAGATGCACTTCTTTAAAGATAAATGAGTTACTAGACTCCTGCACTGTGATTGACTGACAGATCATGGAACAGTCTATGTAAAACATAACCCCAAACATGTAAATAAATGTCCTTTAAGACATAAGACAGAGAATTTTAAAAATTGTAGTAATGTTACTTGTTATTCTGTATTAAATTCTTCTGGGGATTTATTTAGTTGGTTTCTACTGGTTTTTATAATATGTGAACTTAATCAATGTGTCTTCTGTGTACTGCCTGGTATTTTTATTTTTTTTTTTAATAGCTAGAGTCTTACAAACCATATTGCCTGGTATTTTGAAGCGTATTGGCATTCTTGAATGACGAATGAACCAAGTGTCAGATATCCTCAGGAGGTGTGAAGTGGTGTCCTCCCTGGTGTGGTACTAGCACTGATGGGCGCCACTGAGCATGTGGAATGAGAGGCTAGAGATCTGCCAGCATAACTGCAGCCCCTTTCCAGACCTCACGCTAAGCAGGCATAGTAATGTGGAGCTGGTGGCATGGTCCCTAGGTTCTGTGACAGCTGGTGGCTAGGGTTATTCTTTATGGGAATAACAAAAAGCATGAGAGGTGCTGAAGCAACATTGAAACATATGGAACGTCTAAGAAGGCTGATCTGCTCCTTGCCAAGGAGGAAGGAAGCCAAACAACTACGATTTCCTGAGCCTACTATGTTCTGGCACAGAATGTAACTTGTCCAGGGTTACATAGCCAGTGAAGGGCTGAATTGGCCCTCCAGCCCAGGAGTATGTGTCTTCAAAGCTCATGTTTTTTCTGCTACACTGTGCTAACTTATGTAAACATCCACCCTTTGGGAATATTAGGATATCATGACAGACTTATTTCAGAATATCCTCAAAAACAATTTTGTCCACAGGAAAGAATTTGCAATGTGACTAAAATGCAATCTCTTCCCTATATCGTCAATAGGAATAAACCATCATAATCAGAGGCCAGAACTGGTAGCCTTTCAGAACTCTGTTATTTCAGTATCATCTTCTTCCTGTGTGTGGTAGTCAGCCCAGATATCAGTATCATATGTTTACCAATATTGTCTAACTTATTTGTTACTGTGCTTTCTCCTCAGGGTACATGGCAAAAATAAAGAGGAGTTGATGATTCTCAGCTTAGTGTGCCTCCTGGAGTAAAGAGACACAGTTCACACTGACTCACTGATGTAAAAGCATACCTTGATTATCTGCAGCAGGACAGGAACAGGAGAGCATAGATAATTGAAATCCACATAGAATTCCCTAGAAGATTTGTTTAGGAAAATGTTTAAAATTAATTTAAAGTGACTGAAAATTATAAATTGCTTAACATTATTCAAAGTGTTTTTAGTTAAAAGTAGGAGAGTTTTCTAAAAGTCTCAAGTACTCTACCGTTTTCTGAAAATAAATTATGTTTCTACTTTTACTTTCTGTGAAGTCATTTTTAAAACCCTGTAGTTTTTTTTAAAAATACATGCCCTTCTGATGATTGTGAGAATATGAAACAGTTATTATCTATTAAATTCTTTTTGCAGGTGAGAGGATAAAATGTGTTTTATAAAATAATGGATTAAATGTATCTATTCCTTGGCATGCATGTTTAGATTTTTAATTATAATTTTTATGATGTGTTGGAGCCAACATTTTTCTACAGAAATATAACTCAAGATTTAATATTGGGCAACACTGGGAAAATGGGATTTAGTATGAAAATATTTTCTTTATGTAAACCTTTTAATGAATGCACCTAATGCATAAAGTGAAGTCAAGCTGTAAAAACAATTAGCTGGGAAAATGCCAAGTAAATTTTTTATATTCCAATGAATATCTCTTAACTACACATTATTGTTAAGTTATATGCAGATGTACAGCTAGATTCACTTAGATCTGGGTAAAAGAAACAAAATCATAGAAATATGCAGTAAGTATAATTACTGTTTGCATCTCCAAACAAAGCACATTAATCTTCCTGCAATACCGCTGATGTAATGTCTCTGTGTTACTTTTGGGAGTATTTGAAGTGGGCAAGCATCCAAAGTTGATAGTTAATTCTGATCAGCAAAAGAACTGGAGTAGATGTCTGGGTTGGACATTGTAACAAAGCAACCATAATCATCCATTTGAATCCTTTATTCTAGACATTACAAAATTAATTTATCTAAAAAGGGTAAACCCCCTTTAAAAATGCATGATGTGTTTGTATTTTTTTTATATTCTTATACTTATTTATACTTTTAACAAATTTCTCTAAAACATATACTTGTGGGCTTAAAATAATGGGGAAACAGAAGTTTTTAAAGTATTTTCTAGAACTAGTTTCATGAATCATTTTGTTGTTTGAAAGGACTTGGGAGATTTTCTATACCAGTGATTTTCAAAGAACATTCTTAAAGAACCCTTAACTGCAGATGATCTGCTTGCTGGAATTGAATACTAGCAGTATTCGTACAACTCAAAGAAATAATAAACCATATTTTCCATAATTTTTGTAACACTTAGGAACCTGCTATTAGATTACTAGCATGTAGTATTTAGTAAATACATGTTAAAAATGTAAAATTATATTTTTAACAAACATTTTACGGATGTTTTCGAATTTCACAGCATGTGTGTGTACATATATATCTATTTGACAGCTGTCCCTAAGTAAATACACAGATATGCTATGGTATTTCATGAAAAAAATATAATTTCACCTGATTTGCCACTTGAATAAGGTTGAGAAAGTTGATACAGACAAAATTGTTCATATTACTGATGAGTCTTACAGAATATAAGTCTTCTCGCCCAAAGTCTTTGTAGATCTAGTAGTTGGAACTTAAATCCAATAGATCTTATTCTCAGCCTAAAAATTTTTTTCTCTGTCCACACCGTCAGTGTTAATTTACCCCAAGTTTATAAAAAGTACTTGATAGACATTTTTCAATTATATTTCTTAAAATGTTAAGTAATTTTTACTACACTCAAGATAAAAGCTTTTAGTAGATTAAACAATTAACCCAGAGAGTGCATGGACCCTTACCTAAGGCAGAATATCTACAACAGCATATTCCAAGGTGTGTTTCATAAATATCCACTAGATAGTTCACTAAAAAAGGGTTTTCATTGCCAAACGTATTTAAAAGACACTGTGTAGTGTATTTCTTTCTTGAAAAAACATTACAATACAGACAACAGAAAGCCCATGAGAAAGCAAATTCGTTAACCTTATATCTATATTAGTAATGATTCCAGGAAAATAAATAATTAAGTATCCAACACAAGAGGTTAGAAGAGGAATAACAAAATACGTCTAAGGAAGGAAAATGAAGGTAGAAGTAGATTAATTAGAAAGCTGAATAATTATAGAAAAGACATGATAAAAACAATTTCAGAACCTAGATGAACTAGGTGATTTTGTAGGAAAATATAAATTACCAAAACTGACCACAGAAGAAGAAAAAAAAATTCTGTTGCCTTAGAGGTAAAATAAGTAGTCAAACAGCTAGCTTCCGCCATCTTCCCCCACTTGAGATGATGACCACAATCCTTAAGTGATGTTGTAGCACTGCCTGCATTCTTTCTTTATTTTTCTGGGCTATCCAGTCTCCTATTTTCAGAGATGACTTGCCTGTAATATGTAGTGGCACCTACTCTCCTCTTACCTCTCTTTGGACAAGCACAGCAAGATCCTTTTAAATCATGTCAGATTGTGTCACTTTCCTGCTTAAAAACTTCTGGTGGTTTATCACATGTGGAATAAGTTCTGATTTGCTGCCTGGCTACTTCTCAGACCTAGTTTTCTACCACTCATGTCTTGACTCATGGCTCTCCAGGTACAAGAAATACTTAGTATTTCTCAAAAATTCCCCAATTTGTTACTTCCTCAGGGCCTTTGCACTTGCTTTCGTATTTGCTTAGAACACTTTTTCCTTCAGGTATTTCCATGACTAGAATTCTCACTTCATTCAAATGTGTATTCAGACATCACCTCCTAAAGGAGCCCATTGGTTTATTCCTTTACCCTGCTTTATTTTTCTTCCTAGCCTATCTCACTTGTTGATATGCATGCCTGTGTGTATATATGTGTGTGTGTATTTGGTAATTTCATGAGGGTAGTCCCTAGGAACTAAAACAGTCCCCAGCATGAAATAGCCCTTAATAAATATTCTTTGAATTATGAATTTAATTCACATACTCCTTTGGCAAATAGAGAAGGGCAGGAAGAGGACTCAGTAATATCCTAGAGTGTAAAAGGGAGGGGTGCCTTCTCCCACCATATTTGGTGGGCTGATTTCTGGAAGTCTGCCAAGAATGTAAATGGGAATAGGTGTGATCACTTAGAAAGATTGTCTTGTCTGTCAGAAAGAGAAGATAGAACCCGAGGGAGTATCAACATTTTTAAAAATTGTTTTTTGTTGAGATAAAATTCATTTAACACAAAATTAACTATTTTAAAGTGTACAGTTCAGTGGCATTTCATACATTCACAATGTTTTTCAACCATCACCACTGTCTAATTCCAGAACATTTCTATTACTCCCAAAAGAAAACCCATTCCCATTAACGGTTACTCTCCATGTCCCCTCCTCTGAGCTGCTGACAGCCACTTTCTTTATGGGTTTGCCTATTCTGGATATTTCATCTAAATGGAATCATACAGTATGTACCCTTTTGTTTCTAGATGCTTTCACTTACCATAATACAAGTTCATCCATATTGTAGCATGTGTTCGTACTTCATTCCTTTGTATACTTTGTATAACACTCCATTGTGCGGATATACCACATTTTGTTTATCCATTCATACTTAAAGGACTTTTGGGTTATTTCTACTTTTTGGCTATTTATTTTATTTTTTTTTCGAGACAGAGTCTTGCTTTTGTTGCCCGGGCTAGAGTGAGTGCCGTGGCGTCAGCCTAGCTCACAGCAACCTCAAACTCCTGGGCTCAAGCGATCCTCTTGCCTCAGCCTCCCGAGTAGCTGGGGCTACAGGCGTGAGCCACCACCCCTGGCTAATTTTTTATTTCTATTTTTAGTTGACTCGCTAATTTTTTCTATTTTTAATAGAGACGGGGTCTCACTCTTGCTCCGAGCTGGTCTCAAACTCTTGAGCTCAAGCTATCCTCCCGCCTCGGCCTCCCAGAGTGCTAGGATTACAGGCGTGAGCCACCGCACCCGGCCACTTTTTGGCTATTTAAAGTAGTGCTGCTGTGAACATTTATGTACAAGTTTTGTTTAAATACCTGTTTTTATTTCTCTTGGGTACGTATCTAGGGGTGGAGTTGCTGGATCAAATAGTAATTCTATGTTTAACTTCTTGAGAAACTCCTGTTTTCCATAGCAACTGTATCATTTCACATTCCCAACAGAAGGTGTAAGGGTTCCAGTTTTTCCCTGTCTTTGCCAGCACTTGTTGATTTCTGTATTTTTAAATTTGTTTGTTTGTTTTTTACTATGGACATCCTAGTAGGTGTGCAGTGGTAGCTCACTGTGGTTTTGATTTGCATTTCCCTAATGGGAACATCAACATTTAAGCCTGGGCTCCAGAAAGATGGGTTAAGAGAGGAGACAAAGACTAGGCAGAGAGATAGGAGGACTTTGTGGTCAGCTTGGTCTTGTAGATGTACAGAGTCCTCAGCATTCCCTTTGGTAACTGATGTCCTGCAGCTGACCTTTGGCCTACAGAGATCTTCAGAATCTGCCAGATCTCATATGTCTAGTTAGACTTAAGTTGCCTTGATATTCCAAGTCCAGCATGACTTATCCAAAGTTTATAGTTAGTACTTCTGTAGTTTATAGTGCTCATTTATCCAGTTCATTCAGAGGTAGCATAGTATAGCAGTTAAGAGCATGGGCTCTGGAGTGAGACTGCTTGGGCTCAAATGCTGGCTCAAATCAGGTGGCCTTAGGAAAATTAATGTCTCTGTTCCTCCATTTTCTTACCTGTGAAACGAAGTTTGGGTTGCGGGGATTGAATGAGATTAGTGTCTAAGTGCTTGGAATGGTGCCTGGCACATAGTAAGTGCTTTGTATGTTTTTGCCATAATTATGATAATGGTGATGGTGATGATGATTTATCCAGATATCCATTTAGGGAAGGGACGAGAACAGCTTTATGTTGGATCCAAATGTGGGATCGAGGGTGGTAATTGCGTGTTTACAATAATGGGGTTGAGAACATTTTCTGCTTTCCATAGTCCTGATTGTAGTACTAGTGTCAGTGACCCAGTACAAGTTATTTATTCTCTTGGTTCATATTTTATATTTCGTAAGTCATTCCACTAAGTTTTTAAATTATAATTTTGAACACATATTTACTTTTGGACAGGGACTAGACTTGCTTCAATTAAATATTTTCTTCCATTTTTGCTCCAGTACAACCATATTATTTTTAAAAACTTGAAATTATGAAACAAAAGAACATCATTTCTAATTCTGTCACTTTAAAACACCCTATCCCTGCTTTTAGTACCTATCTTTATATTTTCCCCTAGGCATTTAAAACATAATTTCAATAATTCTACAAATAGAATAAAATATCCTTATATCTCTTTTAAAGTATATTTTTAGCTGACCTATGAATCTTTTCCAATCGGTTGTAATTTTTAAAATTCCTCAAGAGTTAACACTCAGATCTCATAAAAGATATATTTTCAAAATTTATACATGTGAATAGAGAAAGAACTGTCTCCTATCTAGACATTTTATATACATACAAGTTTGAAAATGTGCCAAGGACTATTTTATAGCTTTATGATAAAAACCTGTTATTTTTCTATAGCAAAGAAAGAATGCTGAGCAGTGCCAAAAAGTGTACAAAGAGTTAAAATAATCAACATGTCATTTGAATTCTCAGATTTGGCCTTTAGAGTTCTTTAAACATAAATTCTGCAAATATTTTACAGATAAGTAAACTGAAATAGAAAGGTTAAGTGACATTTCTGTTTTCAGTCAATGTTAGGAATAAACATAGCAGTCCAGAGCCTTCCCTTATTAGATCAGAAGATAACATTTTCATATATTTTAAGACATAAACCTGTAGAAGAGATATGAACATTTAAGCTGTGTTGAGATTTATGAATAATGCTATCAAATAAAATGAGGTAATTATTTTTCAATTTTTAAAAGTTCTAAGGTTATTTGGAATATGTCTTTCTCACCTTGTAAAAATGATACTTAGGAAAGTGGAGATATTAGAGAATAAAGCAGTCATGGAATGGTAGGGAGGACACATGGATTTTGGTTGTTTAGAAAGATAATACAAAATGAGTCCACAAAGAGGGCATCAGATGAAGTAACTTTAGGGAGGATGGCAAGGATAAAAAGTTGTTATAACCAACAGTCAAATATAAACGAATGTAAAATCTTCCCTTTACTCAGAAGCAAAACAAAATGTGAGGAATGTCAAGTATTAATTCAAAGGAACCAAATATACAGTCTTTATTGTTGTATTAACTTACGGTGTCTCGCAGATAGGCCACATCTCAAGGCTCTTTTGGGATCTAAAGAAAAGGAAGCTTTTGTTTTATTTTATTTTACTTTATTTTTTTAGATACAGGGTCTCAGTCTGTCACCTAGGTTAGAGTGTGGTGATCTATTGCAACTGCTAACTCCTGGGCTCAAGCAATTCTCCTGCCTTAGCCTCCCGAGTAGCTAGGACTATAGACACATGCCACCATGCCCGGCTAATTTTTCTTACTTTTTGTAGAGACAGCATCTCACTGTCTTGCCCAGGCTGGTCTCAAACTCCTGGCCTCCCAAAGTGCTGGGATTACAGGTGTGACCCATCGTGCCTGGCCTATTTGTTTATTTTTTATTAGATTTCCAACAGGTAGAGAGAGGGCAAGGAAGTGTGGGGAAAAGGTTTGCAGGCAATCTTTATAAAATTTAAATTATTAGGCAGTGTGGCACGTATTGCCCATTGTTCCGACTTTCTACTCTGGTATGTCACTCAGTTGTATCTGTTCTTTATTTGACATGCTGTGGAAATGCAGTATTTCATCACGGAGTTCTGTTTGTTTCAGCAGCCATTCAGTAAAACACCTCCGAAGTGGGTCTTAGTTTAGATTCCTTGCATTAGGTTCTCTGGCCTGCCAAGGGGATAGCCCATTTCATGAGCAGAAATGAACACAAATAGCCAAGGGTAAAGCAGATTTTTAGGAAACTCCTTAAGAATTTCCTAAACTCTGAAGTTAGGCAGACTTGAATTTGACTCCCAGCAGTTCTTTTGGGGAGATTTGTTACCCCTCTGGGTGACCTTGGGGACATCTCCTGTTTCACCAGGCTGCTGCGAGGATTAAATGAGAAGGAGATATAAAAGACTTAACTGTGGTGCTGTAAGGATTGTGTGTGGTCCCTTGCTTGAATGGAGTTTGAAGCAATTGCCAAGTCGCACAGGCCACATTGTGGGATGTGGTGATATCCTGGAGCGGTGGCTCTCAGACCTTTAGTGTACAAAGAGTCATCAGCACAACTTGAGATTTTTGTTCCATCTCCAGAGACTCTGATTCAGCAGATCAGGGTTGGAGCATAGGAACCTGCATTTTAAACAAGTATTAAAGGTGCTTCTGATGAAAGGAGGATCACACTTTGGAGGCTGTGCTAAGAGAATACATTTGACCCTGAAACTTAAATAGCCTGGGTGGGTGATGAGTTTTCCTGGCTCATCTTTTGACACTAGTCACTATGGTGATCTAAGCATTGACCATAAAATTCTGCTTGAGAAAAATCATTCAAGAATAGTTCTGTTAAATTAGGTAAATATATACTAACTTGTAGAAATATATACATCACTTATTATAAGTACCTTACCAAAAGTGAGCTTAATGTTTGAAATAAATAAAAATAGAAGGAACTCCATTCAATGGAGCATATCAACCTTTAAAGTTAATAAACTTTGGGTGTTTCTTTACAAAAGGAAATAAATATTTTGAGACCAGGACCTAACACACAGACAACATTCTGGATTATCTCTCCTATAATTCAGTCTGGATGCCATTAATGAAAGTACTCTGGTTAATTTTAATTGCGATGATATGGGGAGATGTGATATATAAGGTATTCAAACCATGTGGGGTATATTATTAAGAATCATTGTTAAGTAGGAGGATGAAGTGAAACTGGAATGAAACAAGTCAGGCGTCCAGTCTTGGTATTTCCTGTAGTTAGTGCTAGAATATTTTACTTTTTATGTTAAAAATACAACATACTTAACGTTCCCTCCGATACTTATATGATATAATTTATATATACATATATATCTACATGCATGCACATACACATACATAGAGCCATATTCGATGACCAAAAAGGAAGAGGCCCCAAGGGCTCTTTAGTGTGTAATTAATAATTTTGGTCAGAAAATCAGCAGATTGTTTCAGTATGGTTATATGTTATGACATCATATTCCAGTAAAGTTATAATGAACAGAAATTTTGTTTGTCTCTGTGGCAAACCAAAATGAGTTTTGTAATTGTCAGCAGGCCTTAGTGATTATAGTGGCGCCCAGTCCCTCTACCGTAGTTAAAGGTCTGTTAGCATTCCAGCTGTGGACCTCTATTTTCAGAAGTTTATAATTAATTGTAAACATTTGCTCTATGGTGAAAGCTTGCCACATAAGATCTCAGTTCAAGAGTAAATTTCTGATTTCAAGTTGTCTGTTTTAATGTTTTATAGTAGAACCAGTTAAAAATACGCATAAAGTTCTGTGGACGTGGGAAAACTTAATTTTATGAGGTACAAAGTGAAGATAATCTGCATTATTTGTATTAGTCTGTTGAAATTTCTGGATTAAAAAGATTAAGAAAATAGGTGATAGAAAATTGTACACTTCACTACACTAGTTATTGTAATCAAAGTGCAAAAAAGATTGTGGTTTTTAATGCTTTTTAGTTTTTCCATGTTAAAAGTAATCTTTTACTATAAGTGATTCTTTAATTTTTTAATATTTACTACTTAAAAAAATGAGAACATATGACTTACATAATAAAAACACCCTTCAAACACTTTATCCTTAGGGAGGATACAAAGGCATGGAAATAAAAACACCTTATCTTAAGACAAATTAATAGAAAACTGTAGACCAAGAAAATTGAAGTTAAGAGTTTAGAACAGCAACTTTTTCTTTTTTTTGTACTCTAGATTTCTCCACTCCATTTGATACTGTTGATTATCCCTGTCCCTGACATTGGTTGTAATTTCTCTTCTAACTCTGACCCTCTTTCATCTCCTTTACTGCCACCTATTGTTTCCCCTGCACTTTGATCATAGGCATCAATCAGATCCCAGCCTTAGGCACTTTTTTGGTTCCTTTACACTTCCCCTTTCCAGGTGTTTATCCACTGGCATGGTTTCAATTACTGCCTCGAAAATCTGCATCTTCAGTACCGATCAACATCTCTAGTCCTTCACCTTAAACCTTGTCAACGTTTAACGCCTTGGGGCCACATGTGGCCTTCTGGATCCTTGAGTGCAGCCTTTTGAGTGAATTTTACAGAACAAATCCTTTTAATAAACGGATTTGTTTTGTAAAGTTTGGATTCAGTCAGGGGGCCACACTTGGGTATCTGGAGGGCCACATGTGGCCTTGAGGCCACAGGTTCCCTATCCCTTGATCTGCCCAGTGACTTCTTACATGAAGGCTCTGTCCAGTTTTTCTCAGGTCGAACATAAAACAACACTACTTGGATGTCCAATAATCATTTGAAACATAGTAGGACCTCAGTTGGACTTCTTTTTGCTTGTAAAAAAAAAAAAACATTTTCCAGCACTGGAGTGATTTTTAACTTAATTTTTCAGCATTATAATCGTAAATCCACCATTCCATCAAAATCAATCCTATTCATTTTGCTAAATTGCTCAATTCATTGGTCATATTTCTCAGTCATCATTTTACCTGTGAGTAGCATTAGATACAGTCAATCCCTCCCTTCTCCTTGATATATTTTTTCTCATTTGGCTATTAGGAAGGACATCTTGTTTGCCTGGTTTTCTTCCTATCACCCCTCCCTCAGAGTTCTCATTGTTTTATTGCTTTAAATACCATCTGTATATTGATGATTCCCGAATTTTATCTCCACCTTGGGTCTCTTTCCTAAAGTCCAGACTCATAAATCCAGCTGTCCACTTGACTCCTCCATTTGGTTGTCTAATAGGTCTAATAATTGAACATCTCTAAAAGAGAGCTGCTCATAGCTACCCCCAGCAAACCCAGTTTTTTTGCAGTCTTCACTGTCTCAACCTATGAGTACTACATCTTTCAGTTGCTTAGTTCCAAAACCCTGGGGTCATCCTTGACACCCTCCTCCCCCAGTATTCGTTAGCCAGTCCTTGGGTAACCCCATCTCTACTTTTAAAATTCATCTAGAAGGCAACAACTTTTCATCGCTTCCGCTGCTACACCCTAGTTCAGGCCACGGTCACCTTTTTCCTGGATTATCACAGTGGCTTCCTATTAGATCTCCTTACTTCCACCATTGTTCCCCTACAGTCTGTCCTCAACATAGTAGTCAGATGATCCTTCTAAGATGTAAGTCAGGTCATATCACATCTCTGCTCAAAACCTTCCAATGGTTGGTCATTTCACTCAGAATAAAAGATCCTTCCAACGACTTCTAGGGCAAGCTCTATGGAATCTGGCCACCTGTTACTTCTCATCTAGTAGCTTTCCTTCTTTCACCTCCTCAACTCTAGCCAGGCAGGCCTCCTCTGAGTTACTTGAACATGCGTGGCACACTCCTGCCTCATGGCCTTTGCACTTGATGTTCTCTCTGCCTCAATTGCACTGTCCCAGATATCTGCATGGGTTGTCCCCTCACTTATTTCAGGTCTTCACACAGTTGTTACCTTCTCAGTGAAACCTACCTTGGCTACCCTATCTTAAGCCCACATCCCTGACACTTTTGAACACTTCCTCTTTACTTTTTCTTACATCTGTCTCTAGGATACTAGGTATTCTACATATTTACCTTATTTATTGTCAGTCTGCCCCATTATAAGTGTTTTTTTATTCATTGTCACATTGCCCTGTCACATAGAAGGCACTCTGTAAGTAATTGTTGAATTAATGGATTTTATTGCGTATCCTCTTAATTTTTTCTTCTTAATTTCTTTTAGGTTTGCTCTTCTTATGGTCTCTTTTATCCCCTCATATCTTCATTATTAAAGGTTTCTAGTCACGCCTCATTACCTCAGCCTCATTAAACACAAACCTGTTAAAATTCTTCACCTTAAAATACATTTTAATATGACACTTCCTGCTTAAGAATTGGCTTAAACTCTTTATTCTTTCTTGTGTTGAATCTGATCTCCTTATTACTTTGCATTATACCAAGTCTGTCTCTCTGTCCCCATGCTTCTTTTTTTTTTTTTTTTT
>RJWJ010003117.1:36106-63097 GCA_004363605.1 Indri indri | reverse complement strand
CATTCTGTATGTGCTTTTAATGGAGATCAGTATATACTATTAACTATAGATATATTGACTCACATTTTATCTTTTATAAGTATATTCATGAGGTTAAAATTTTATTAGGATTAATGAGAGGGTATAGTACATTATATAGTTGGTATCATTTTAAACAAAAGAATTCTTTCTAATGATCGTAGAGTGGTTTTATTGAACTACCATTAATGTTTTTACTTTCTTGTTTTAGGTATCATTGCCCAATGCCTAAGATCTTTTACGTTCAGCTAACTGTAGGAAATAATGAATTTTTTGGGGAAGGAAAGACTCGACAAGCTGCTAGACACAATGCTGCAATGAAAGCCCTTCAAGCACTGCAGAATGAACCTATTCCAGAAAAATCACATCAGGTATGGTATTGCTGTATTTACTTTCCCTGTGAGATTATTGTGAAGACAAATAAATGCATTTTATAAATAAAAGAAATAATCTGTTCTGATAGGGTAAAATACTAGAGTGGTAATCTGCTAAGATTTGCTTCTCAGACTACCTGTCTATTATACTAGACTCATGTGTTCCTGCTAAGATGACCTTACCTTTCAGAACTTTAGTGCACCTCTCAAGTTCATTTCCCAGGCAACTGAGAATTTGGGATATGTACAAGGATGAGAAATAATATTCATTTGCCTTGCAGTTAATGCTATTGCTTTAGCTATTGCAGCTAATGCTAAAGAAGCTCATAGTCTTCATCAAGATAAAGAAGCAATAACATGATAGGTTTATTGAGCATAGATTACATTACTTTAGTCTATAATCAAGGAATTTAAAGTAGAGGAGATTTTTATGGATTTTTCAGTCCTACTTTATTTTACAAATGAGAATACTGAGGTTATTCTTGAGTAATCTCACTCATTTTCATGGCTTTAGCTGCTTTCTCCGTTGACTTCAAAATAGTATCTTTAGCTCAGGCATGTCCTACCTATAGTATAGTTGCTGTCTTATTGCACTTTTCCACTTAGTTATTTCAAACCCTATACTTCAACCTCTACAATTCTCCTTTCCCCAAATCTGTTGTTTTTCCTCCTTTGAGATTTATCTTAATGGCAGCCTTAGGTATTTTTCGGCTTAAAATCTTTCATTGTAACTCTTACCTATTTATCTGATTTCCCACTAGATCATAAGCTTTTTGACAGCAGGAATACTTCTCTTTATCTCTAATAGTTGAACTATGTTCAGCATATATGAGGCCCTTCAGGAGTATGCATTAAATAAGTGAATTGGTGCCAATGCCAGACTCAGAGTGCCAGCATCCTGTACTCTTTATGTAACTTACTCTTCATAGATCATGTTAGAACATCAATGGGGGAATTGTGGAGTGGTGGGTCTAGGGAGGGTAGAGATCTCTAAAATAAAGAGTACTAGGTCTGGGGATATAAGATCAATTCAAATTAGTGTATAGTTGTGTAAAAGATTTCCAAACTCAGCATTAAATTATTCTACTTAAGGTAAAAACTAAAAACCAAGTAACAATAGCCTGCAGCAAAGCCCCTGACTACTGTGATTACATGGGAATCCACTAGATACAGTCGACAGTTTGTTGTTTTTCATTGTATTTTAGATAGGCTCTCTTGACTGTAGCATATATGTAAAGTTTGTTTTAAAGTCAGGATTCAGATTCAATATTATCCTTTTTTTTGTAATTTAGAATGGCGAATCAGGAAAAGAAATGGATGATGACAAAGATGCGAATAAATCTGAGATCAGCTTAGTGTTTGAAATTGCTCTGAAGCGAAATATGCCTGTCAGTTTTGAGGTATGTGCTCAGTATAAATCTTCTAGTTTTCCTTATTGCTGATTACTCTAAACAAACAAATAATTAACTGGTATACTAGTATCCGGCAAGAGTTAATGTGCTTCCTTATGTTCATGTTTATGATTTTCATTATAAAACTTGTTTTCTGGGTATAAGATAATTTGTAGTACCCTATAGGATTTGGTGTTTTAAATAGGATCAAATTAAAAATACTCAAGTTAATATATACTGACACATACATATGTTAATATCCAGTTTCTTTCTTTTTTTTTATCTCAGCATATTATGGGGGTACAAATGTTTAGGTTACATATATTTTCTTTGCCCCACCCAAGTCAGAAATTCAAGTGTGTCCATCTCCCAGATGGTGCATATCACACCCATTAGGTGTGAATATACCTGGCCCCTCCAGCCCCCTCCCACCTGCCCGACACCCAGTGAATATTACTACCATATGTGCACGTAAGTGTCGATCAGTTAATACCAATTATGGTGAGTACATGTGGTGCTTGTTTTTCCATTCTTGTGTTACTTCACTTAGCAGAATGGGCTCCAGCTCTATCCAGGATAATACAAGAGGTGCCAGATCACCATTGTTTTCTGTAGCCGAGTAGAACTCCATGGTATACATACGCCACGTTTTATTAATGCTCTCATATATTGATGGGCACTTGGGTTGTTTCCACATCTTTGCAAATTGTGAATTGTGCTACTGTAAACATTCTAGCGCAGAGATCTTTTTTATAGAATGTCTTTTTTTCCTTTGGGTAAATGCCCAGTAGTGCGATTGCTGGGTCAAATGATAGTTTTACTTGTAGCTCTTTGAGGTATCTCCATATCACTTTCCACAGAGGCTGTACTAGGTTGCAGTCCCACCAGCGTGTATGAGTGTTCCTATCTCTCTGAATCCATGCGAACATTTGTTGTTTTGGGACTTTTTGATAAAAGCCATTCTCATTACAGTTAAGTAATATCTCATTGTGGTTTTGATTTGCATTTCCCTGATGATTAGAGATGCTGAGCATTTTTCATATGTTTGTTGGCCATTAGTCTGTCTTTTTTTGAAAAGTTTCTGTTCGTGTCCTTTGCCCACTTTTTATGGGGTTTTTTGATTTTTTCTTGCTGATTTTCCTGAGTCCTATGTAGATTCTAGTTATCAGAGCTTTATCGGATGCATAACATGCAAATATTTTGTCCCGTTCTGTAGATTGTCCGTTTGCTCTTGTGATACTTTCCTTGGTTGTACAGAAACTTTTTAATTTGATCAGGTCCCATTTATTTATTTTTGTTGTTGCTGTGATTGTCTTTGGGGTCTTCTTCATAAGTTCTTATCCTAAGCCAATGTCTATTAGAGTTTTTCCAACATTTTCTTCTAGAATTCTTAGTTTCATCCCTCAGGTTTAAGTCTTATCCACCGTGAGTTGATTTTTGTCAGAGGTGAGAGATGTGGATCCTGTTTCAGTCTTCTACATGTGGCTATCCAATTTTCCCAGCACCATTTATTGAATAAGGATTCTTTTCCCCAGTGTATGTTTTTGTCTGCTTTGTCAAAGATTAGATGGCTATATGAGGATGGTTTTATATGTGGGTTCTCAGTTCTTTTCCGTTGGTCTATGTCTCTGTTCTTGTGCCAGTACCATGCTGTTTTAGTTACTATAGCCTTGTGGTATAACTTGAAGTCTGGTAAATTGATCCCTCCCAGTTTGTTCTTTTCGCTTAAGATTGCTTTTACTGTATGGGGCTTTCTCTTGTTCCATACAAAGCATAGAATTACTTTTTCTAGATCTGTGAAAAATGATGTTAGTATTTTAATAGGGATTGCATTGAATCTGTGGATCACTTTGGGTAGTATAGATGTTTTAACAATGTTGATTCTGCTGACCCATGAGCATGATATGGTTTTCCACCTGTTTATGTCCTCTGCTATTTCCTTCCTCAGTGTTTCATAGTTCTCCCTGTAGAGTTCTTTCACCTCCTTAGTTAAATATATTCCTAGGTATTTTATTTTCTTTGTTGCTATTGTGAAGGGTATTGAGTCTTTGATTTGGTTCTCAGTTTGACTGTTTTTGGCGTATAGGAATGCTACTGATTTCTGTACATTGATTTTGTAACCTGAGACTTTGCTGAATTTGTTTATCAATTCCAGTAGTTTCATGGCAGAATCTTTGGGATATTCTAGATATAAGATCGTGTCGTCAGCAAAGAGTGATAGTTTGACCTCTTTTGCCACCATTTGGATGCCCTCGATTTCCTTCTTTTGTCTGATTGCTCTGGCTAGGACTTCCAGCACTAAGTTGTGCTTCCTTTGGCAGCACATATACTAAAATATCCCTTTTCTTTTAGTTGCTCAGAGGCCAAAATATGTTTAACTTTAACCTTAGTTAACAAAAATCACTAAGAAATATTGAAGCAGGTCTTGACTTTATAGCTAGGTAAATATGTCACATATATTTATAAAATTATATGAAATTTAAAAGAGAAAACTTTGAAAAACAATTATTATAATACTTCCCTTATTAAAAGGTCACTAATTTTGCAACTCATACCTGTACAGTAGGCAAGAACCAGGAAATAAGCTGAAACAGTTGTGGAGAATCCTTCTTCAAATTGTACGACATCCTCCTATTTAGAAAGTTCCCATGTTTTACTCATTGGCAGGATTGTTTGATCTGGACTGAGAAACTGCTTGCTTTCTTCTTGGACATAATTCTGACAAGTTGTTTTATCTGGTTTCTCTTTCCATAGGAGATTAAAAGCAGCAAAATGAGGAAGGAGGGGAGAGAATGTATTTGAGGGTCTATTGGTCCCAGCAAGAAATGATAGGGAAAATGTGGAAAACTTATCAAAAGTAACTGCATATACTGGAAAATTATTGGAACATGGGATCTTTTAAAGGCTACAATGAATATGAACAATTTTATAAGTTTTAGAAGCCCTTGGGGACATCAATATATTATAGTATAAAATATTTGATGTTCATAATGATGATCTAATGTGAACCATAAAAGGTTAAATGTTTACTATTCTCTCTTAAGTCAGTAAAGCATACATTTTTTTTAATTGAGAAGAATGTACATCAAAGTGGTTGAAATAAACAGTTTTGGTGTTTAAACTAGTAAACTTGAATTACTTGGAAAGTATGTTTATGATAAATTCCTTATTTCTAATGATGTTCGATTATTGAGGTATTGTCTTTATTCCTTTTCCTAATTGGTAACCAATATTAGAAAATAAAATTTCAATGTAATTTTAAGTAGTAAACCAACTGGGGTATCTTTTATAGGTCCAAATTTTGAAGGAGACTAGATTTTGGATTTTAGGAGCCCTCAGATTTTGGAAAGCATCTTTCCTCTAAAAGCTGGCATAGTTTAAAGGCGAGAGCAGATTAAACAAGTTTTAGGAACATCACATTTATCGCTGACGGAATCATAAATGCCTAGAAAGCTAGGTATTTTTATGGCATATCTACTTACCTTAAGATCATGTTACAAGAGTAAATATCCCTTACTGTAAAACAACTATTCAGGTCTCTGTAAAAAACAGGTTATTTTTCATCCATCATCTGTTTTTGAGAGGCTTCCACAGGTAGGATGCTTTATGGGTTATAGAACTACAATAAAACATAGTCCTTGTCCTCCAGTAACTTATTCTTACACAGGAGAAAATTAGATATGTATGCAAGTATATACAAATTATTCTAGATGGCCAGTCTAAGGTATCTAATCTAACATGCTAAGTTTTATGTTCTTAAATTTCCATATGACATGTTCCATAAGACATGGGGAAACCATAATTAGAATTGTCTGTCTTAAAGTAATAAAAAATGATTATGACTATGAATTGAATGTATTTGTTTAGATTTCTTCAATTTCAGTTCATTAAGTGTCATAAATGAATAGGCCTGATATAATACCTTCATAACAGCTTTCTTAAAGAAATACTATAATTTTGGTATATTATCAATTTTGATTATTATGAATATTAAGAGTCATGTTGTAAGAATACATCTTAAATGCCTATACATTATTTAATATTTTACATGTATTTAATAGGTTATTAAAGAAAGTGGACCACCACATATGAAAAGCTTTGTTACTCGAGTGTCAGTGGGAGAGTTTTCCGCAGAAGGAGAGGGAAATAGCAAAAAACTCTCCAAGAAACGTGCTGCAACCACTGTCCTACAGGAGCTTAAAAAACTTCCACCTCTTCCTGTGGTGGAAAAGCCTAAACTATTTTTTAAAAAACGCCCTAAAACAATAGTAAAGGTAAGTATGTGCCTGAGAACATCAGTCAGTTTTATTAAATATGTATTATAGTAGGTACAGATAGAAGTTTTTCCGTAAGGCAGGTTCCTGAATTTATGGATTATATACAGTCCTAGAATCAAGGCAGGATGTGGGACTGTAAATTAGTGACAGTTCCGTGTTGCTTTTTAAACATCTGTGTACCTGCTGTTGTTCATCACATAATAATGATGCCTTACGTATTTATAGTTTCTTGTTGTTTAAAAAGTGCTTTTCCATTTCATGTCACCTTCGGTATAATCCTCATAATGACTGTGTAAGGTAGATGATGCTATCCCTCATTTTACAAATAAGGTTTATAAAACATGTTCAAAGAATGTGCTCATTTTTATTCAGCTATCATGTGAAAAAACCTGGACTACTCTGATCTCCAATGTTCTTTCTGCACACAGTCTGCTATATGTTAATAGTAACTTAGGATATAATGAAATGGTAACAGGATACAGAGTAATAATCATAGGAATAATACTAATAATGGTGACAGTAGCAGGTAGAAATTAAAAAGCACTCTATGTGCCAGACTTTATTCCAGCCTTTTGCATGCTTTATCACGTTTAATCCACATACCAACGCTATTAAATAGATGTGTCATTTTGTTTCCACTCAGTCAGTCATACCTTGCCAAAGAAGAATACAGAACACAGCTTTCCAGAATATTGTGACTCTTTCTTTTATTGGATCAGATTTTATTTACATTAAAAAGAAAAAAAGACCAAGGTCAGAGGAATGAAATGAAGCAGCATTTAGTACAGGACAATGCCTATGAATGCTTGAAATGTATGGCATGTTTGGAACTAAAGTTCCGTGTTTTTAGAGAAAGCCTTAAATTGCTAAGATTTCAGTTGCCAGCTTAGCCTCACCTGTTTAGCAGACTTAGGTGGTACAAACCAAGAATTACAGATAAGAAGCATATTTAATCTTTGATGAATTTCTTTTGTTTAGATTGTATAATGGCACAATTTAGGTATTTTTATGGGTTTTGTACCTTTTATTTTAAAAAGTACTTAATAATTACTAATGCATTAATGTTTATAACAATCCTATAGAGCAAGTACAATTTTTTTTTTTTTCTTTTTTGAGACGCGGCTTGCTCTGTCACCTGGGCTAGAGTGCAGTGGCATGATCATACTCACTGCAACCTCAAGTGATCCTTGAGCCCAGGAGTTTATACATATACACATAAATAAATAACTATATAAATACTTGTTATTTTTAATGAATACTGATGTTGCTTCATTTAGAAGAATGTGTAGGTTTTGCATTCTTTGAAATAACGTTATACATTATATGTAAGTTAGAATAAAAATAAATGCCAAATAGATCCATTCATCATGAATCATAGTGATTCTGAAGAGGAATGGCTTTCATTCACATGCCCTAACCACATAGTCAGGGAGTAGGACATAGCTTTTAGGAGCATGACCTTTGGAGTCAATTTTGAATGTGAATCCCTGTGACCTGAGCAAGTTACTTAACTTTTATATTCTTACATTTAATAATATTAATAGTGGGAATAATAATTGTACTTGCAGCTGGCCGTGGTGGTTCATAACTGTAATCTTAGCACTCTGGGAGGTTGAGGTGGAAGGATCACTTGAGGCTAGGAGTTTGAGACCAGCCTGGGCAACATAGTAAGAACCTATCTCTACAAAAAAATTTTTTAAAAAAATTAGCCAGGCATGGTGGCACATTCTTGTAGTCCTACCTACTTGGGAGGATGAACCAGGAGGATTGCTTGAGCCAGGGAATTTGAGGTTCTGGTGAGCAATGATTGTTCCACTGCACTCTAGCCCAGGCAACAGAGCGAGACCCTATCTCAAAAAAAAAAAATTGTGCTTGCTTCATGGGATCGTTGTAAGTATTATCTGAAACAGTACACAGACTGCATTAGTAATTAGTATTTATTATTATTAATAACAATAATGTGAATACTGTAATAAAGTCCTCAATAAACAACCACTGGTATTTTGTATCTAAGATTGTCTAGTCACATTTTATACATACGTGAATATATCCATGAACTGTTTTCTTAAATATTTTAATATATAAAATCTATAGTTTTTCTGTGATGGAAGAACAGTGTTTTATACCAGAATGGCAGCAGTAAACTGGTCACAGTAAAGGCAATTTACGTAACCAAAGCGTTTGTACCCCCGTAATACTCTGAAATAGGATAAATAAATAAATAAACTGATCACAGTAACTTCTGTCTAATCTATTAAACTAAATCTAATCTTAATAAATTAAGAATAATAATCTATTAGGCTAGAAAAGATATACATATTTTTATAGTAAGATATAAATATAGTAGAATATAAAGCTAACTCTTATTTTAGCTATAGCTATTAAAAGGAGGATTATTATTTAAATGTTGTTCCTCAGAGGTAGGGGCCAGAAGAAGCATTTTGATTTCTCAAAATTATTTGCTGCTACTTCCAATATAAAAGCACATTATTCCAGAACTTCCCTTCTATCCATCATTCAGATCTCAACTTAAACTTGACTTTTCCAGGCACACTTTTTCTGATCCTCTCCTACTCCCAGATTAGGTTGGCCTCCTGCATTTTTCCTCACATCCATCACACTTGGATTTACTCATGCCCTGTCTTATGTTAAAGTAAAGCCTATAGATATCCTCAAATGTAAGATTATTTTGAGAAAGCAACATGCATATAATGAATTGAAATCTAGGTAATTTTAAGTACGATCATACCATACAATGTGCCAAAAAATGGATCAGCTTGTAGTAGTATCATGATTTTTAGCCTTTTTCTCACTTCCTTGTATGGCTTATATATCTAGACTCTGTAGTTCCTTATATTCAATAGAAGTAGAGGAAATATATGTGATGCTTTACCTTGATTTTATTTAAAGTAATAAAACTATCAGATTGTTTATTTGATCCTCTTGATCTCTCTCTGATGTAGCAGTTATTCCCATATTACAGATTAGGCCCTGTGTATTTAAGAAACTCACCCAAGTTCCTGTAGCAGAGTCAGGTTTCAAATACAGTTGTCATTTCTGACTGTAGTGCCCATTTGAAACTGGTTAATTGTGAACTTTTGAATTTTAAGATTTACTCTATAGGGGCTACCCTGTTAACATGTAGAACTGCCCTGATAATGTCTTTGGGTTTACATCCTGTTTTTCAATGTAGTTCTCATCTGTAAGATGAGATGGCAAAGAAGGCTTTTCAGTGTTGGAGATAAGATGTTCTTGACACAGCTATTACAAGAATGTCCTTACTAGTTTGTAGGATGATAATCTAAGACTTGGTGTCCAAGGAATAACTTAATTGTCAAGAGTGCTAGTAGTTCATTTTAATCAAAGAAAGAAACCAAGCCATTTTTAATGTTCTCAGAACTCTGTCATTATCTCAATTGGATTTATGCATCTGGTTCTTTGTCATTGTCATCCTTATCAACAGAAATTTCTTTGGAACTTAAAGACATTCTTAGAGTCTAATTAAACAGGAATAAAGACAACATACCACTGGAAGCACATTCTTACTTATTTGAATGTCTTCATGAACTGGGCATACTACTTCTAGTGCCAGACTCAAAGCTTCTCGAGAAATTTACCTTTTCATTGGGATATCAATCTTAGACTTAAATTATTGTTTGGATTTGTCTATTCTTATCAGTCCTTCTTCATTCCCTTTATAAATAATTTAATTTTTATTTCGAGGGATATAAGTAGAAGTTGAAACCAGTATTTTATCAAAAGCCAAAAGTTTCCTTTGCTCTCTCCTCTCCCTCCACCTAACCACTGGAATTCTCAGTCTTTTTCCCCTTACTCTTTCCTTAAGCTGCTCTTCTACTTCCAAGGTTTCAATTCCATCTTAATATAAATGATTCCAAAATACTCTTCTGTGCTGTACACTGCCTGTTAGACATCTTCCCTTAATATTTCACAGGCACCTCAAACTCTGTGTCCCAAACTCATCATGTTCCCTTACTAAACTTCTTTCTCCTCCAGCCTTCTTTATCTCAGTAACTGGCACCATCAGCCAGCTGCTGAAACAGAAAGCTAGGAGTCATTTTTCACTTCTCTCTTAGCCTGATGTCCAGTAAATCATTATGTCCTACTGATTCCATCACCTAAATATTTCTTAAGTTTCTTTCTATCCCTTCTGCCACCCTTTAGTCCAACTCACAGTCATCTCTTGCCTGAACTACTACGGTAAGGTTTTAACTGGCCTTCCTACAAGTACTCTTGATATCAAACGATCTTTTAAAAAAAGTGTCCTTTAGAGACACCTGGGTGATCATGTCATGCCTGTGTGTAAAACCTGTTGGTAGGCCGAGCACAGTGGCTCACCTGTAATCCTAGCACTCTGGGAGGTCGGGTGGGAGGATCCCTTGATTTCAGGAGTTTGAGACCAGCCTGAGCAAGAGCGAGACCGTGTCTCTACTAAAGATAGAAAAAAATCAGCTGGGCGTAGTGGCGGAGGCCTGTAATCCTGGCTACTGGGGAAACTGAAGCAGGAAGATCACTTGGGCCCAAGAGTTGATGCCACTGCACTCTAGCCAGTGAGACAAAGTGAGACTCTGTATCAACAACAACAAAACACCTTTAAGGAGTTCCCCATTGCTCTTTGGATAAAATCTGAAATCCTAAACATAGTTTAAAAGACCCTGAAGGATCTGACCTAGAGGCTGTACCTACAGCACCAAACTAGACATTTTCAAGACTCTGAATGGCAGCAGTTATCAGGAAGAGCCAAGACTATACACTGGCTCTTATATAAGTTTAGTGTAACATGTAATCTGCAATATAGTGATTATCTTTGTCTTTAATACCTGTTTAAGAATAAATTTTCACAGGTGGAAGTAAAGTTTTGACCATATGCAAGCCTTTATTTGTAGGAAAAATATACGAAGAAAGTTAGTTCACATGCAGAAAGAGTATTTAGTTTATAAGGATTTTTGTTTTTAAGTCATAATACATGCAAAAAGCTGTATATAAACTTGTGTATTAGTTAAAAAGCATACTGAGTAAATGTAAGCAAGACCTACCGCCCAACTTAAGTACAGAACATTTCTCAATAAGGTTGAAGCTGTCTGTATGCTCCTCTTCAGTCACATCCTTACGCTGCCTTTCATAGGCAACCACTGTCATTAATTTTGTATTATCATTTCCTACCTTATGGTTTCATTACGTTTGTTTTTCTAAAATACTGTATTTGGTTGGTTTTTTAAAACACTTTTTATTGAGGTATAATTGACATACAGTGAACTGTATGTTTTTAAAGTACACGATTTGATATGTTTTGATATATGCATACACTCATAAAACCATGACCGTAATCAAGAGAATGGACCCATCCATTGCTCCCTAAAGTTTCCTCATGCCCTCTTGTAATCTTCTATCCTCAGTTCCCAATAAACCACTCTGGTTTTTGGTTGGCTTCTTTCATTCAGCATAATTATTTTGAGATTCATCCATATTGTTGTGTGTATGGATTATTGGTTCTATTTTATTGCTAAGTAGTATTTCATTGTATCGATATAACACTGTTTATCCATTCGTCTGTTGGTGGATATTTGGGATGTTTCTAATTTTTGCTTGTTATTAAGCAGCTATGAACATTTATGTACTTCTTATGAACATATGCTTCCATTTCTCTCGGGTAAATACTTCAAAGTGGAATGGCTTGGTCATTTACTAAGTGTGTCTTCAACTTCTTAAACAATTGCCAATTGCTTTTCAAAGTGGTAGCAGCTACAGTATTTTACATTCTTATCAGCAATGTGTGAGAATTCCAGTTGCTCCACATCCTTGCTAACACTTAACATAGTCTTTTAAATTTCAGATGTGCAAATGCAGGTATATTGCTATGTCATTGTGATTTTTTTTTTTTTTTTTTTTTTTTTTTTTTTTTTTTTTTTTTTTTTTTTTTTTTTTTTTTTTTTTTTTTTTTTTTTTTGAGACAGAGTCTCACTCTGTTGCCTGGGCTAGAGTGCCGTGGCGTCAGCCTAGCTCACAGCAACCTCAAACTCCTGGGCTCAAGCAATCCTTCTGCCTCAGCCTCCCGAGTAGCTGGGACTACAGGCATGCGCCACCATGCCCGGCTAATTTTTTCTACACATATTTTTAGTTATCCAGCTAATTTCTTTCTATTTTTTTAGTAGAGACAGGGTCTCGCTCTTGCTTAGGCTGGTCTTGAACTCCTGAGCTCAAATGATCCACCCGCCTCGGCCTCCCAGAGTGCTAGAATTATACGAGTGAGCCACCACGCCTGACCTCGAGAATTTTTATATATTTAGTGGCACATGAGGCTTGACGAAGTGTCTATTCAAATCTTTGACCTGCTTAAAAAATTTGGTTGCTCATTAAAATAATAAATTTATTATTGAATTTTTAGAGGTCTTTATACATTCTGGATACAAGTTCTTTATCAGATATGTGGTTTGCAAATATTTTCTTTAAACCTGTGACTTGTCTTTTTCAAAGACCAAGAATTAATAATTTTGAAGATATCCTATTTATCATTTTTTTGTGGAATGTGATTTTGCTGTTATATCTGTGAAATCCTTACCTAACCAAGTCACAAAAATTTCTCCTATGTTTTCTTCTGGAAGTCTTATAGTTTAGAAATTACATTTAGGTCTGTGATACATTTTGAGTTTATTATTTTTGTAAATGGTATGAGATTTTGACAGTTCTTTTTTCTTTTTCTATTTGCATATGAATACCCAATTATCTCAGCAGTGTTGTTGAAATGACTACCATTTCTCCATTGAATTGCTTTTGTAACTTTGATGAAGATCAGTTGACCATGTATATGTGTAGATGTGTTTCTGGGCACTATTCTATTTCATGATTGCTTTGTCCATCTTTATGTCAATAGTACACATACTGTCTTGAATGCCATAGTTTTATAATCTTGAAATCAGATAGTCTGTCTTTATTCTTTTTTCCAAAATTGTTTTAATTTGTTGTCTTTTGCATTTCCAAATGAATTTTAGCATCAGCCTATCAATTATTACAAAAAAAAAAAAAGCCTGCTGAGATTTTGATTGGGATTGCAGTGAATTGATAGTTTAAGGAGAATTGACGTCTTACCAGTATTGGGTCTTCTGATCCATGAACGCAATATATCTCCCATTTATTTAGATCTTGTTTAATTTTAGCCGTAGTTTGTAATTTTAGTGGGCTTTACATAAATTATATATGTTATTCTGTGCTTACTCTTTTTACTTACCATTATTTTTCTGAAATTCATTCATCTCGATGCATGTAGCAATACTTAATTCATCTTCACTGCTATATACCATTCCATTGTATGAACATGCCATAATTTATTTGTTCTTTTATTGATGAACATTTGTTTCCAGGTTTTTTTTTTTTTTCCTATTTCAAATAATGCAGCTGTGGGTATTCTTGTACACATGAGCTGGCACACATGGGTACCAATTTTCTATGGTATATGTGTGCCTAGGAATAGGCTACTGGGGGTAGGATTGGTGGGTGTGAAATAGTATTTCAGTGATGTTTTAATCCATATTTTCTGTGTCCTAATGAGGTTGATTATCATTTCATATTTTTTCCTTCTGTGAAATATTTGTTCATCTCTTTGTTCATTACCTAAATTTTGCCCATTTTCCTTTTAGAATCTCTTTTCCTTAATACATTTTAGGAGTTTTACAATGTATTTTGGATATTGGGTATATCTTTTTAAAATTATGTGTGTTACAAATATCTCATCCTAGTTCATGACTTGTCTTTTCATGTTCTCTTTCGTGTTTTCTGATGAACAGAAGTTGTGAAGCAACTCTACTATACTGAAGAGTTTACTCAATTTTAAAAGCATAGTTTATGACTCAACAGTAATACCTCTGAGCCCCAAATCCCATGGAAGCCTTAGTTACAGATCCATTTTGTGATTTTCCTTTATAAAATCTTCATAAATGACTCTCATTTATCTTCTCTAGTCACAGTTTTGGAGGGTGGAGGTGGAGTGGAAAACCACTATTTCTTTAAGGATCCAATAACAAGGTTTATAAGCATATTTTGATACTTTTTCTTAAATTAATTTTTAGGCTGGTCCAGAATATGGTCAAGGAATGAACCCCATTAGCCGCCTGGCCCAAATTCAACAGGCCAAAAAGGAAAAGGAGCCAGATTATGTTTTGCTTTCAGAAAGAGGAATGCCTCGACGTCGAGAATTTGTGATGCAGGTATTTCTAACCTTTATGTTAGAATTTTTAAAAACTATTGAAAACTTTTAGAAAGGCAAAGTAGGACTTGAAAGCAGAAAGTAAAATTGCGTTTACATTTAAAGCATTCATTCCCTCCAGGCTCACCTACCAACTTGGTGGAAACATTCAAGTGTCAAGGACATGTTAGAATAGACAACATGAGTTTTTGAAGGGACTGTGAGTTCACACAGGTTATTTACCACAGAGTTTATCATTTAATGCTTATCTCTTAATTTTTTGTGTTACATTTTACAGCCAGAATCTGTTAACTACTGGGAATTGGAGACAAATGGAATTAGAAACAAAATTTAGAAGGATGAGTGTAGTAGATGGAACAAGGCCAAGAACATGAGGCTGTGGGCTGTCAGGAAAATTAGAAAAAGAGAGTGAGCTGGCTGGCTAACCTGGTGGGGGCTGAGAGACTCAGGATCGCTGAGAGATCTGACTGCTGCACTGTGTAGCCAAGAAAATGGAAGAATAGTTGCTAGTGTATTGGTAGACGGATGGGGGCTAGGAATGAGACAGAATGCCTAAAATGCTCTCCTTCTTTTCAGAGTCTACCTATTCATCTTCATTTACCAAATCAAGCCCCACTGTTTAAAAAACCTTTACTTTTTTATTATGAAAATTTCAAATATATCCGAAGGTGGTGAGTGAATAGTATAATGGACCCCCAATATGCCCATCACCCACACTTATGTTTTTGCCATACTTGATTCAGCTATTAATTTTTCTTTCCTCCCTCCCTTTCTTCCTTTCTCCCTCCCTTCTTTTCCTGAAGTATTTCAGAGCTAATTTCTAACCACATAACATGTCAGTCTTACATATTTAGTGTATGCCTCTAAAAGATACGGAAGTTTTTCTTATATTAGACATGATTCATTCATTCATCTAATACCCAGTCTATATTTAAATTCTCCTTATTGTCCCTAAACTGTTTTTTTAATAATTGGTTTGTCAAAGAAACTTTTGTGGTCAAACCCAAGGATCTTACCTTTCATATGATCCACATAAAATCAACAGATATTTATTAAGCGATGACCATGTGGCAGACATTTTGGCACTCACAGTATCTCATATTGATTAACTTTTCATGTATAGCTAAGTTTTGCCCTCTCCCTTATTTTATAGTCTTCATATTTCTTTATCTTATGGTACCCAGTATAGTGGTTTGTAAATAGTAGGACCTTAATAAACATGTGATACATATTGCTGCCTGTCTGCCTGAGAGCTAGTGTGTTTGGCTTTTGTTGGAGATGTAAACTTAGGATGTAGTCATAGATAAACCACTACTGAGAACCCACATGTACAAATAGGAAGAATTCTTTATGTTTAGTAAATACATGATTGTCTAGATGTCATTAGGACCCAGAACAGTGCTGTTCTAGTATTTTCATTTGGTAAAATATATTCACCATTTTTCATATTAACATTCTTAGCTTTGAAGAATTCTAAAATGTATTCTTTTAACTCCAAAGCTTGAAGAAAGAAAATCACCTAAATTTTAGACATGTATTGGGAATATAAACCAGCTTTGGTTTTATTAAGCAATCCCTTTTCTATGGAGTATATTGAGTACCCCTTTGAAAGAGGAATTTGGAGTATCTTAGGCCAGCTTTCATTTTATGGGTATTCATAAACATTCTAGTCAAACAGGGACATTTGGCTGTGCTTTTAAATGTTTTCACACTGAATTCATATTATTTTTTCCCTTCTGGAAGCCCCAGTGGATTCATTACAGTGTTGCAGCAACTTTATCAAAGTAAAAGCTTTTGTATAAATTACTTAAGCGCTGTTATCATTTGTTATAATTGAAGGTGGAAGTAAAATGTCTAGTGATAATATGCTCATTTTTATCTATCACCAAAAAAAGAGTCAGTTTGTGTATTATAAAAATGGATGCAGTTACTTGTGTTGATTACTAGATTAAAAAAAAAAAGAAAATTTCTCAAAACATTATTTGGGTAGTTAGTTTCAAAGCAGATTTCTTAAAGCTTTTCATTTTTTTAGTGAGAGATATTTTAATTTTTCAAACAGCAAATAATGTTAGCAATTGTATGTCAGCACACTGTATTATATATCATATGATATTAACTTTTCTACCTGTGAATAAGATCTCCAGGTTTTTAGAAATATATAAATCAAGTTTCATCAATTTTATTTGTATCTCAGTGAAAGATAATGAATTAAGTTTTTGGCAAATGCTATTTCAGAACTTTTTTGTTTCTTAGTTTTTTGAGGACTTGATTCATGTGGCTGATTTGTTTAAAGACCAAAATCTGGCAGTCTTAAATTTACTGCATAGTAAAATAGTTCAACCTTTTTTCAGATAGAAATTAACATTTTAATGTAGAGACCTTATTTACCATAGTTATAAAATTTGAGATTTCAAGGAAGATGACTTATGAAATTTACTTTGTATACTTATTTGACTTTTATAATAAAGTGATGTTTTGAGTGACCATTGTATTATATTTAACAGCAGGGAATGAAAGTCTTTCAGCAATGTGGTCTTTTTAATACTAACAAATTACTCTAGGATAACTACTTACAAACTATTGAACCATGCAATTGTAAAAACTTATGTAAGGTAAGGGGTGAGTGAATAGGAAAATGCATCTGGGAAGCACCTGTTCCAGAAGAAGTAAGTCTCGAAGGTGTCAGAATAGGTCAGATGGAAATTCGGCAGAAACAGAGACAAGGCAGGTGCAGAGATGGCAACAGCATTACAGCTGACAATTCCAAGAGCAGGAGCCTGGAGCCAGAGGGCATCAGGCCTGAGTAGATAAATGAGATTTATGGATGGAACAGCAGAAAAATTGAATGAGAGTGAGTGAGGTATGTTTAGCATACAAAAACAGATGAAAAATGTTTTACAGTTATTTACTGCTCAGAGATCTTTTGCTTCTATTTACTTTGGCAAAGTCTTTTGACCCTCAGAGCAGTAGAGGAAGCCTCTGACGTAGCTGACCTAATCTTTTCACTAAAAAGTGTTCCAGCAACAACACAGGGGCTGGTGAAGCTAAGGAACAACCCAAGCACTGGAAAAAATAACAGGTAGCAGGGGCTACTCTAGCCAGCAATTCAAGCATGTTATCAACAGGGCCTGTCGTGTTGAGGTGAGGTTTAGGCAGACACTGACTGGCAGGTAGTGTGTGTCCATCCTGCTTCAAGGATCTGCTGTGACTGTACTAGATCAGTGCTTCTCACAGTATGGACCATAGACTACTTCTGATTCATTATGATATGGTGGTTTCTGGTTTCAGAAAAAGCAATGAAATGTTTCAAAAACATTTTACAGAATCGAACTACATAATTCGTGATAGTTGTTACAGAAATTCTGTAATGAATGAATATATTTTCAGTATTTCATGTGCTACAATAACTATGTCATTTAGTTTGTCTTGACTAAAACTGTTAGAAGAATACAGTTTTTTTTTTTTTTTTTGAGACAGAGTCTCGCTCTGTTGCCCGGGCTAGAGTGAGTGCCGTGGTGTCAAGCCTAGCTCACAGCAACTTCAAACTCCTGGGCTCAAGCAATCCTTCTGCCTCAGCCTCCCGAGTAGCTGGGACTACAGGCATGTGCCACCATGCCTGGCTAATTTATATATATATATATATATATATATATTTTTAGTTGTCCAGATCATTTCTTTCTATTTTTTAGGAGAGACGGGGGTCTCGCTCTTGCTCAGGCTGGTCTCGAACTCCTGACCTTGAGCGATCCACCCTCCTCGGCCTCCCAGAGTGCTAGGATTACACGCGTGAGCCACCATGCCCAGCCTAGTACAATTTCTTTTTCATATAATTTGTGTGTTGTTAATGTTTGTTAAGTTTGTATTTTGTTACCATTGCATTATATATCCCCAGTTCCTTAAAAGTGTTTCATTCGTTGAAGCTAAAAAGTAGTGATGGAAAAAGTAACAAAGATAAAACTCTACATGATGGCGTAAGAATAAATGGTAAACAGTACTCAAGTGTGGATACCAGATGGGAGTATGTATTTTCTGGGACAGATGAAACAGCCAATGTTACGATTTCACACAAGAGCCAAAAAAGAAAAGTATGGGTAGAAGTATTTTACTGTATTCCCGAAAACTGAATTTTGTTGTACCATTCTTCATTAGTACCCAGTATATTGTCATTGCAAAATTTTATTAAAGTGGCATGAAGTTATTGAAGCTTTGTAATTTTTATTTATTTTTTTATTTTTGAGATGGTCTCACTCTGTCGCCCTGGGTAGAGTGCAGTGGTGTTGTCATAGCTCATTGCAACCTCAAACTCCTGGGCTTCTGAGTAGCTGGGACTATAGGTGCTTGCCACCACGACACCCAACTAATTTTTCTAATTTTAGTAGAGACGGAGTCTCGCTCTTGCTCAGGCTGGCCTCGAACTCCTGAGTCCCAGTGATCCTCCTGCCTTGGTCTCCCAGAGTGCTAGGCTTACAGGTGTGAGCTGCCATGCCCAGCCATCATTTTTTTTTTTTTAACAAAGCATAGTGACATCTGGTAAAATGATCCAACTTTTCAGATATGGATTGCTTGTTCAGCTCTCTTACTCATTTTTCTACTGGCTTTTTAAAAAATGGACTTATAGGAATCTACTATATATTCTCAATGTGAGTGCAGTTATATGGCATTTCAAATATCTTCTCTCGTGTTGACTTTTTTCCTTTTTTCATAGTGCTTTTTGAAGAACAAGCATAATTAATTTTAATGTAGTCAGATTTATCTGTCTTTTCCTTTGTGTTAACTTTAAGTCTAGGACACAAGTAAGTGCCCCCACCTTGTACTTCCTTAAAAGGATCTTGACTGTTCTTAGCATTTTGCATTTCTATTTAAATTTTGGAATCAGCTTGTCAAGTATTGTAGAAATATGTATGGGATTTTGATTGGTGATTCATTGAATTTTATAGGGCAGTTTGAAGAGTACTGATATCATTACACTACTGTCTTCAATTCATGAACATTGCAAGTTGCTCTATTTATTAGGTTTTCTTAATCTTTCTCAATAATGCTTTTGTTTTCTGTGTAAAGGCCTTGCACATTCTAGGTATTTGATTTTCATTTAATGTAAATGGTATCTTTTAATAATTTTGATTTTCTACTTGAATGTTAATGGAATATAGAAATGCTGTTGTCTTTTGTATGCTGACCTTTTATGCAGAGAGCTTGTTACAGTCTTATTCTTATATTTCATCTGTAGATTTTCTTGGATTTCCTATATATAAATAATGGTTTTTTCTGTAAATAATGGTTTTTTTCCCCTTCTGATTCTTCCTTTCCTTGCCTTATTTTTCTTCCCAGGATTTGTAATAAAATGTTAAGTACTAGTAATGATAGAGCACATCCTTGCCTTGTTTGTAATCCAAGTTTCATTCAACATTAAGTATAATGTTTGTTGAGGTTTGCTGTAGGTTTTTTGTAAAATGTCTTTGTCATATTAAGGAAATTCCCTTCTTTTCCTAGTTTGCTAATTGTTTTTATTATGGATGAATGTTGAATTTTATCAAATGCTTTTGCTCCATTTATTAGGATGATCATCTGGTCTGTCTCCTTAACATATTAGCATAGCAAATTCCATAGATTGCTTTCTGTTTGAGTTTCAAGTGTTACACCAATCTTGCATTTTTGGAATAAACCCAACTTTACATGATTCTTCTATTTACATATTGCTTTATTCATTATGCTGTTTAAAACTTTAGCATCTGTGTTCATGAGTGAAACTGTTCTGTAAATTTCCTTTCTTAGACTGTTCTTGGGTTTTGGAATCTAAGTGATGCCTCATAAAATGATCGGGAAATGATTCCTCTTTTTCTGTTTTTGAGTGAATTTGCATAATATTGGCATAATTCTTCCATAAATTTAGGGTAGAACTTTATGTAGATGCTCGCAGTAGTAGCTTTCTTTGTGGAAACTTTTTTTTTTTTAATTATGGTTTTAATTTCTTTAGTAGTTGTAGTCCTATCAGTTATAGACTTATTTTTTAGCAATTTTGGTAACTTTTATTATCTAGGAATTTTTCTATTTTATCTATTTTTTAAAATATAACATAAAATTATTCTCAGTATCCCTTATTACTTTGTAATGTTACAGAAACTGGTTATCTCTCTTTGCCATTATTTGTGTCTTATTTTTTTCTTGATCAGTCTTACCTCTAGTTTATCATTTTATTAGTCTATTGAGGGAACCAACTTTTGGTTTTTTAAACTCTATTATACTTTCTTTTCTATTTTTTTAATTTTGGCTCTTGTTTTTTTCTTTTATTTTCTCTGAGTTTATTTTGTTCTTATGTTTGTAACTTTTTGAGGTGGATGTTTAGCTCATAGTTCTCAGCCTTTCTGTAAGCTGTTAAGACTATACATTTTCTTCTAGACCCTACTTTAGCTGCATCCTTCAAGTTTTCATATATTTCCATTATTAATTAAAATATTTTAAAATTTCCATTGGTATTTCTTCTTTTTCCTGTCGATTATTTAGAATTACATTGTTTAATTTCCAAAGTTATAATTAACTATTTTTCTGCTTCTTTAATTACTTATTGAGACCAGTATGTAAAAACAAATTTAACTATAGCTGTGTATTTTCCTATTTCTCCTTGTAATTCTATCCTTTCTTGCTTTCTGATTTACTCTTTATATTTGTATTATCTCTTAGCACATGTATCTTTAAAACAGCATTGCCTGGCTCAGGAAATGTACACGTGGATATAAGATGGCTGATATATATTTAAATATATACATACATGTGTAAATTACTCAAAAAAGATAACTGTGGAATAGTTTTAATGATAAAATGCTACTGTTAGTTGAGCAATTATGATGGATTAAACACTGTGGTTTACATACATTACCTTATTTAACTTTCAGAGCAACACAATGAGCTAGTTGATATTAACCCTGCTTTACTGATGAAGAACTTGAGGCTTAGAGATATTAAATAATTTGCGCAGTTCATACAGCTAGGAAATAGAGTTGAATTTCATATCCCAGTCTGACTGAGAAACTTTGCTTTAAACCACAGTATTGTAGTGACTCTTATATGTCAGTTGTCTTCAGGAGCTGTTTAATCTAAATCTTTGTAAAGTTAGGATGCAATATGAACATTATTTTAAATGGTACATAATGAATTTCAGCTCTTTCAGCTGATTAATTGAAATAAAGAATACTGGAGGTAGTCATAACCAACATGAACTCTGTTCAAATGTAAATTTTATTTTCTTGCTTATGTAAATAATACCAATTTAATGTTTAAAAAATCAAAAAACATATAAATATATAAGGAAGTAAAAATTCTCTAAAATTCTACCATACTGAGATAATCCCCAGTGACATTTTGAGGACCATTTTTCCATATTTTTCTCCATCTATATTTTTAATTGTATATATAATATTACATAAATGTTATCTTACTTGCTGTTTTTATTTGAGACTGAACTTTATATTTTTGGATGCTAGAGAGTAGAATAAGTATATTGCTTTATGATGTAAGGATTTCCTGTTTACCCAAACAACTATCATTAATTTCTTTCTTTAATCTTACCAGGTCAAGGTAGGCAATGAAGTTGCTACGGGAACAGGACCTAATAAAAAGATAGCCAAAAAAAATGCTGCAGAAGCAATGCTGTTACAACTTGGTTATAAAGCCTCCACTAGTCTTCAGGATCAACTTGAGAAGGTGAGAGTTAAATTTACATGTATATATCCTTTCTGTCAGAATACCAAAGTGGTTAACAAATTCTGATATTAGATGTCAGTTTTAACTTTTCTGAGGCATTACTCTGTATCTTTAAAGATAGATGATCCAAGTACAAAGTAACATCTACTTAAGGGGTAAGATGAAATATTAATGAATAATTATAATCTTTTTTTTTTTTTTTTTTTGAGACAGAGTCTCACTCTTTTGCCTGGGTTAGAGTGCCATGGTGTCAGCCTAGCTCACAGCAACCTCAAACTCCTAGGCTCAAGCAATCCTCCTGCCTCAGCCTCCCAGGTAGCTGGGACAACAGGCATGCGCCACCATGCCCGGCTAATTTTTTCTATTTTTAGTTGTTTGGCCAGTTTCTTTCTATTTTTAGTAGAGATGGGGTCTTGCTCTTGCTCAGGCTGGTCTCAAACTCCTGACCTCAAACGATCCGCCTGCCTCGGCCTCCCAGAGTGCTAGGATCACAGGCGTGAGCTACCGTGCCCGGCCGAATAATTATAATCTTATGATTAACAAATAAAAAAATTTATTGTATGGTTATACATATTTTATTTAATACCAACTTAATATTTTTAACTTATTGACTTTTTTTTTTGTGGCCATATAGACAGCGTCTTAATTTGTGCCTTTTAAGAGAAATTGTTGGCCTTTATTTTTGGAATATAGCTGGAAACACTGGAAATAAAGATTCTGACTTATCCCTTTAGGGCAGGAACTATATTAGACAGACACTCTATAAACTAATTTTTCTGTTTACTTTAAATTTAAAGGTAAACTCAGAGGGTGTTTATTTCTGCCAAGACCTGTGTTCATGGTCCCTTATTTCTTCTGCAGCAGTTAATGACATCATTAACACCTCCATCTGTTGTAGGAGAGGCAGAGAACCCTGAATTCGGGACTTGGCAGATAATTTGGCAGGAACTGGCTTATTGTTATTTTGCATTAAATGATCATTTTATTATCTGTGCATATGTAGAACTTCTATTAAACATTTATTTATATGAACATTCACAAAACAGGTTTAATAATTACTTTTATCAAAAGTACTGTGCTTTTGACCAGGTCCTTTTCTCATGTAAGGATTCTGTTTCAGAGATACTTCTAGTTTCTACAGGAACACATTTCTGAAGTTTAGAGTAAAAAAAAAAAAAAGAAATCATCTATTAAAAAATATTTAGATATACTTTTCTCTTTAAGGCAGCCATGATAATCTAGGCAATTATTTTGAATGATTAAAAAAATCATTGGTGTGGTATTGCTAGAGATTTCAATTCTGTTTTTATAAACTGGCTAGTTAATGCTTTTTATTCTTTTAAAAGTATTTGTAACATGAAACCTAACATATGTTCAAGTTTCTGTAGTTCTTATATTGTGTATATGTTGTTTTAACTTAACACATTTATTTTGACTTAAAACTGGTGAGTGATCTATAAAAATATGTCAAAAAAATCTCGCCATAGACATTCATTTGTCAGTTAAGTGAAAACAAAATAGAACAAACCTCAGCATTAATTAATTAATTATATTAATTTGAAAAACATTTTTTGCATACCTACTGTGTTAGGGTTCTCCAAAGAAACAGAAACAAACAGGGTGTGTGTGTACATGCATATATGTACATAGTAAGGAACTGGCCCATGTCTATGTGGAATCTTGGCTAATCTAAAATCTGATGGGGGAGGTGGACAGGCTGGAGACTGAGGAAAGAGTTGCAGTTTCAGTCCAAAGGCAGTTTGCTGGAGAATTTTCTCTTGCTCAGGGAGGTCAGCCTTTTGTTCTATCTATGCCTTCAGCTGATTCGATGAGGCCCACCCATACTGTGAGAGCAGTCTGCTTTGCGCAGTCTACTGATTTAAGTGTAAATCTCATCCAGAAACACCCTCACAGAGACACACAGAATAATGTTTGACCAAATATCTGGGCACTGTAGCCCAGACAAGTTGACACGTAATATTTACTGTCAGACCCCCTAAATGCCAGGCACTTATGACTAAAGGTAACAAGAAGACTGAAACTTGGTCTCTGCATTAAGTGTTAGGAGTGAGCAGTTTTGACCATATGACATAAAAATTGTAGTATACTGGAACCTAGAGAGAAGATGAATCTGGAAAGTCAGGAAACACTGAAATCTCTGCTTTTATGCAGAGTAAAGAGTTCAAGAAGTAAAAACTTGAACATAAAAGTGAAATGATCTGGTTTGCATTCTTCCAAAGATAATTCTGTAAGTAATATGGAGAATGGATTTGAGCGGAGTGAGACTGATGGCAGGAAGGCCAGTCAGGAGGCAAATGGAGTTGTTCAGGTCAGAGATACTGAGGGTCTGAATTAGATAGTAGTGGTGGAAAGGAGTGGGGGAAAGACTCCAGAGATATTCAGAAGTGTAATTGATAAGATTTAAGTAGCAGAAAACATGCATGGGGAGACAGGAAGGAGGAGCAGAGAATGACTTTAAGTAATAGGTGGTGGTCACATGCTGCACAGAGACCAAGGAAGAGAAAGACAATGTATTGACTCGTCAATAAGAAGGCCTTTGGTGAGTGTGGCAAAAGCAATTTTAAAAACCTGCAAAAGCAGTTTTTAGAAAGTTTTTATTTATTAGACAAAACTTGTATGTGGTTAAAAGAATTCAAGCAACACAGAATGAGCAGTGAAAAAAATGTCAGTCTCACTTCATCCTGAGACCTTCAGTCTCATAGTTTCTCTTCCCAGAGATATTTCCCACATGGAATTAATATTTGTACAGCATTTAGAATAGTATCTGAAATACAGTGAATATTATATAAGGGTTTGATAAATAAAAATAAAATAAATATTCTTACAGAGATATTCTGTGTTTATGCACTAGCATATCCCTGCTTCTTAAAAAATTCAGATTTATTGAGGTGCAGTTCAATGTATTTTGACACATACATGTATTTACTCATTAATCAACACCACAATGAAGATTTATGACATTTTCATTACCCCAGAAAGTTTGTTAGTGACAATTTGTGGTTAAACTGGTCCATTACCCTCATCTTGCGGAAAGCACTGATCTGATTTCTGTTCCTATTGTTTTGCCTTTTCCAGAATGTCATATAAATTAAATTATACATTCAATTTGCAGACTTTTATGTCTGACTCCTTTTTTCTTGGCATAATGCTTTTGAGAGTCTTCCACGTTGTTGCATTTATCATTAGCTTGTTCTTTTTTATTGTTTTATTCTGCACCAACATTTGGGTTGTTCATAGTTTGAGGCTATTATAAATAAGTGGTTATAAACACTCATGTACCAGTCTTTATATGTACATATTCCTCTATTATATACTGTATGTACATATTTATATAATAAGTGCATGTTTAACTTTTAAGAAGCTATGAAGTTGTTTTCTAGAGGGGCTATACCATTCTGCATTCCTACAGCAATATTTGAGAATTCCAGTTGTTCCACATCTTCTCTAGCTCTTGGTATTGTCAGTTTTGATAGTTCAGTGATATTAGTAGATGTACAATGCTATCTCATGGGATTTTAATTTTCATTTTTCTAATAGCTAATAATGTTGAGTATCTTATCATGTGCTAATTTCTTCCTTGAAGTCTCTGTTCAAAACTTTTGCCTTTTCCCGGCTTGTCCGATGGTAGTGGGTTATTAGAACTTATTAACGTTAGTGTCACTAAAGTTGGTATTCATGCCCCCACTGCTAAATTTGACTGGCTTAAAACAAACAAACAAAGGAAAAAAAAACTTTTGCATTTTTAAAAAACTGGATGGTTTGCTTTCTTATGATTGAGTTGTGAGAGTTCTTCATGTATCTTGGATACAAGTCTTTTATTAAATATATATTCTATAATAATGTCCTTCTATGGTGTGACTTGTCTTTTCATTTTGATAACAGTGTTGTTGGAAGAGCAAAAATGTTTAATTTTGATGAAGTCTACTTTATCAAACTTTGCTTTTATGATTCATACTTTTTGGATCCTATCTAAGGAAAGTTTGCTTACTCCAAGGTGGCAATAATTTTTCCTGTTTTCTTCTATAAGTTTTTTAGTTTTAGGTTTTACATTTAGGCCTATGATCTGTTTTAGCTTAATTTTAGAGTATGGGTACCAGGTTAAGGTTGAGCTTCCCTCCTTCCCTCCGTCCCTTTCATCCTCCTTTCCCGTTTTTCACATATGGCAGTCCAGCTGTTCTAGGACTACTTGTTGAAGATTAATGCATTGTCCATTGAATTTACTTAATACCTTTGTTGAAAATGAGTTGACCACATTTGTGTGGATCTGTTTCTGGATTTTCTAGGCTGTTCCATTAATCTATATTTCTGTCCTTAAGTTATTACAACTCTATATTGATTGTAGCTTTTTAAATAATGTTTGAAATCAGGGAAAGTGAGAATTTTATCTTTGTTCTACTTTTAAAAAGTTGTTGTGGCTAGTCTGGAGCCTTTGTGCTTCCATAAATATTTAGAATTAATTTCTACCAAAAAAAAGTCAGTTGGGATTTTGATTGGGATTGTGTTGAATATGCAGATCAGTGTTATGTGAATTTACATCTTAAAAATATTGAGTCCTCCAACCCATGAACAAGGTCTATTTCTCCATTTATTTATGTTTTTAGAAATATATCCAAGCAATGTTTTTGTACTTTCTCATAGAAATAGCTTACATGATTTTTATGTTTCTCATTAAGTATTTCATGTTTTTTGATGCTATCGTTAATGGAATTGGTTTTTAATTTCAATTTCCAATTCTCCTTTGCTAGTATGTAGAAATTCAGTTGATTTTATATGTCGACTTTGTGTCCTGTGACCTTGGTGAACTAACTTATCAGTTAGACTAGCTTTTTTTTTTTTTTTTTTTTTTTTTTTTTTTTTTTTTTTTTTTTTTTTTTTTTTTTTTTTTTTTTTTTTTTTTTTTTTTTTTTTTTTTTTTTTTTTTTTTTTTTTTTTTTTTTTTTTTTTTTTTTTTTTTTTTTTTTTTTTTTTTTTTTTTTTTTTTTTTTTTTTTTTTT